>SNQJ01S0001866.1:220392-260843 GCA_010110895.2 Picea sitchensis
CTACCCCTAGTCTTACTGTGACTGGACATCCCCAGACCATATCACTTCATGAACATGGCTTGAATGATCCTCTGTGGGAACTTTCCTTTTCTTGTGGATATTAGCCCAATAGGTTATTCTATTTGTTTCTTCAACTTTGTATAATAGATATGTGTAATGTCTTTGAACTCTTAGAGGATATGCTAGGGATTTTATACATGTATTTGATAAATTTAATGATGAAATATTATTGACATTGCTATGATCCCGAGGACTGATGAGCCCATGGAGGGCGTAGTCTTTGATGTGCAGGACCATACCCGACGGACAGGTACTAGTGGACCGGTACACATGGGGATATGATTAGCTCGGACTTCCATGGGGCTGAAGAGTTTTTGTTGGTCAAATGATTTTTCATTCTGCAAATAATTTGAAAAGGAAAAAAGAAAGAAAGAAAGAAAAAGAAAAAGATCACATTGAGATCAAAATCTATGGGTGCGATTAGTACTTGTACCAAGATCACACTGAGATCAGAATCTATGGGTGCGAGTTGGCCCGATATAAACTACCCAAATACCTACCTGTCAGAATTTTTGCTCTGGAATACATAAGACAGATGATAAACTCTAATGATATTCACTTTGTGTCTTTAAAGAAAAAGCAACAACTCAGAATCAAAGGGTAGATCGGGTCTTTCATCTGCAACAATCGAAGCGCAGGGGAAGAAGCAGACAGGATACTAAAGGAAATGAAATTCTTTATGAGTTTCACATGGCACTATGATCCGTGCGGGATTATTTCCGAAATGAGGGTGAAAAACAAGAACATCCCGTATGTCCACGAATCTAGGCCCGAGATAGAAAAATTTGCAAATCAGACAGGATGGGAACCAAATACTTTCGTCGATACAGAACAACAGGACACCTCTGTCACTGTATCGCAGACAACCACACAAAAGGCTCCGAAGGAGAAAAGGTCTAGGCATGATTTGTCACCTCCTGTCACTGAAGTGTCATTAGAAGAATTTCGATTGCATACCAAAAGGCCCAAAACCACAGCTCCTGACCCGGCTGGAGAGAAGGAAGTTCCATCTACTACAGTGACAGAGGTTGATCTGTCGCTTCTCAATACAAGTGGCAAGAAGATTATAACCACATTGTTACCAAAGAAGCCTACAGATACTCCACCGATCAATCAGCCAGGCAAGACAGGTCCGAAGCTCAGTATCTTTGAGAAATATGATCTGATCAAGAAAAAGAATCAGACTCTGACCAACAACACATACGCCCAATTTTGGAAGCAGACGTCGTCTGCACAACACAGGTTGCTATCGACATTCGACACAGAGAAGGGTAGAATGCACATGGCATTCCTCCAAGCACAGGTACCAGACCCAAAGGTAATCACTGATTACAAAAGGGCTACTTTTGAATTCCAAACCAAAGACATGCACCCTGCCGATCAAATGGATCTACACAGGCAGATGGGAGAAATGGTTTTCTCCATGCTGGCACATGCTTCCACTACTGCCTCCATATTACAAGTGTCTCTGAACAACATCCAGACACAGTTGAAGTTGGAGAAGATATCATCCTTTGCCAAAGACAACAAGATCAAGACTTTGGAGGAACTAGTACTCAAGATCGGGTATGATCCCTCGAATGTGAAAGCTGTCTAGGAGATGATCAAGAAGAAAAATGCAGACATAGCGTCTTTAAGGAAGCAATTGAAGCTGCCACCAACAATAGACTCGCAGGTGAAGGAAATAGCAGAAACAGAAGGAGAAAAAGATGAGATGTTTAAATTAATCATGGAGCAAAATGCATAACTGAAAGAAATGGAAGCTGAAATGGAAAAGCTAATGAAAGAGAAAGAACATTTGAAGCCCATGGAAGTCATTCCATTGAGTGTTGTTCCACTCTCAGGAGTGAGCACGACATCACTAGCAGAAGTCCCATCGGTGAATCCACTGGCATCTCAGGAAAAGACAGTTGAATTGGTCAAATCTATGGAAAAGATGAACCTGCAAGAGACAGAGATTAGCAGGCTCAAAAAAGAGATTGAGAACCTTCAGGAACTCAAAACTTCTTATCAAACCAGCTTTTGCAAGGAAAAACGGGTATTTGACCAGCTCAAACGAGAGTTACAACAACTCCGAAAGCGAACAGTGGTAGGAAAAACGCTGGCCGAAGTTAAAGAAAGTGTCTGGACAAACATCACAAAGTCTATGAATGAGATATGGCCAATGATACAGATTATGTTTGAGAAAAACGAATTGGTGTAGAGAAGCAAATAGGCCATTGAGAAAATCAAATCAGAATTGGGAGAGATTCCCACACAGGCTAATGAAATCATAAAGTTCATAAATTCTAAAACTAGAGAGGAATTGGAAGAGCTGAGAATTGAAGATAGAACAGAGACCATCCTTGAGGTCAAGAGAGTCTTGACCAAGAGAGGATTGATGCTACAACTGGAAGAAAAGGTTCAGGCCATGGACCAAGGGGTACAAAAGTTTTTCAGCAAGATTGAGGCTCTACATAAGAAAGCACTTCTTGGTTTGAAGGTGATAAACGACAAACTGATGACACTCCCAGACTACAAAAAGAGACTGGCTGATGTGGCTAAGGATAGTTCAAAGTTTTTAAGAATTCAAGGCAGCATCACTGGCTAGGCATTCCTAGATGCACTTCAGTTGGACATAAACATTCAGCATGAGATCTGATATATCTTCATCACCAAGCCTACCTTCGCCAAATACACAGAAATGGATGAAGTCTACCGAAGGCTACTTAAAGTCAACATTCCCAGTCATCTTCGATGGGAAGAGCTTTGTGACCTGATCGAGTAGCAGATGAGTTGTCCCAGCCCAGTCAGCTATCCAGTCAGATGAGGTCGTGCAGAGGCCTCCCCAACGACTCACCTAGAAAACAACATGCAGTTGCGAAACATCACCAAACAGTTCCTAGATTTCTGTAGATTGTTGAGTTAGTTAGGCTAAAAATAGATTTACCACGTCTTGATCTTTAATGACAGGATCGTTTGTAATTTTGGGTTATAAATACTTCACTTTTCGAAGTATTGAGGGTTGATCTTTACGCCCCGCGAGCTATCAGGCTGTAATACTTTTCAAGAGATCTTCCATTAATACAAAGAGGCATTTTTACAGGATTCTTGCGTATATTCACTGGTGATGTTTTTCTTTCTAAGTTTAATGTTATCCTCGCTTAGTTATCACACTATTTGCTAAATCTAATCTTTGAAAGTAATGAAAGTTGCAGGATTTATCTTCGTATACGCTGTTTCACACTTTGAAAGATTTTTATGTTTTATCTTCTGATTTTATGATAAAGAAATTCTTAACTGCTTCTTTATTGTAACGAACCTTCTCACCTTTTTCTGCTTTCCTCATTTATGCTACTAAAAGAATCCAGTGATTATATTATCTCGCCCTATGAAATGTTTCTTTGTTTTCTGGTTTGGATTTCATTCTTACGATACAGACCCCATAGCCCAATGGATGTGTAAACTATCTCAGCCAACCCGACAAAGACTACAACAACAAAACCAACTTATTTGTTTACCTAGCCTAATACTTTAAATTTGAAACATATCTAAATCATTTAGAGAGATCCCTCTCTGAAGTTGGTAGGGCTAGATCCCAGCTTCGAAGCAGTTGGATAAAGTTACCTCTTGTAGATTTCTTCTTTCTTGACAACCTCTAGGAAATTTACAGGGTGTTAACACTTACTAGTCATCTCCTTCCGCCCAGGAGCAAAAAAGGAGATGGTCCCTTGGTGCACCGAGAGATATATTTCAAGCCAAAGAATTCCAAGGCAACCGTGCCTGCTCAGACAACCTACCCGCTTGCATTGATGGTTGGTGCAGAGGTTGATGCGGTCGATTTCCAGCTGGGAGAAGATGATTTGATGGACGATGATATGGAAACAGATGATGGCAATGTAGACGTTGTTCCCACTCATGTGCCCAAATTGAAATCAACCATAATGAGGGGCACTTCCCGGATCGGTGATGGCAGCCTTAACAAGACTAAAATTTTGCAACTCGAGAGTAGGAATTCCAAAGGTCCAAATTAGTCCATTCTGAGCGGAAGTCTTTCACTGTAAGTAAATGGTCTCCTGATGCTCCCAGATATATATTTCAAGCCAAATAATTATTCAATTGTGGGACCACTCTCATGTTCTCTGGATATACAATTAACATCTTAGGGGATGAGGACCAGAACTCCCACTGGTGCAAGGCATATTCCTACTACTCATCTCCTTCCACCCATAATGGACTAATTTGTGCCTCTGGAATTGCTCGTGTAGCCTGTGTCCCTGAAGTCTTCGACTGTGAGGAGGTGGTCTCTTGGTGTGTCCTAACTTTAAGTTTCAGGCTCTTCCACTTTCCCTGCAATGTTTTTTCGTCTTCTTCCTCACGAGAAGCTTGTGAGAACTATCAATTTTACCACAAGGATGGGTTCTTATGTCCTCCTGCGTTTGAAAAATTCTCGGTTGTTTTCTTGCTGGGGTGCAACGTTAGGAGCAGGAGTGTTGTTCACCTGCTTCAAGCCAAGGATTTATTCCACTACAGAACCACTCTCATGTTTCTTTATCGCCTCGGGTTTTGCAGCAAGATATTGAGATTGTGGTAGCGAACGTTGACCTTCCAAGGAGAAGACTGCAAGGATATCCTAAAAAAAAGCATGGTAATGAGTTTTGTATGCATGTTGAAGAGCATCTCGATGGCTCCTGCATGTGGAAGATCTTGTACTTGTGTTTATGACAAATATATTCAATGTTTTGGTGCAAAGAACTTGGTCCAATTTCTATGGATAGATATACACTGCCCAATACTTTTTTTTTATGGATTTACTATTAAAAAAAATTCCTTGGAATCTTGGTTGCTGCTTCTTTGTTGAATTTATCACCTCTTGTCATTGGCATGTTTCGATAGTTTTGTAGTTCTTGAATATTGTATTGTCTCAAGTAATTTGATCTAATATGGAGCATTTAACAATTATATGACAATGCATTGTCTCGATCCCATCAAGCTTTTATGGAAACAAAAATGAATTTCAGACAGTTTCAAACCAACATTCAATTCTATTCGCAATGCAGATAGAACATAACAAGACCAAATCACGATGCGATAGTAGGGGCCCCGCCCTAGAATTTTTTTTTTCATCTCAACCTTGTTAAGCAAACGATATCTTATTTCCCTTTCGCTTCCTTGATTCATTTACCCCGAAAGGGAACATTTTATTAGTTTTCCATCCCCTGGCTTCTATTTTAGCACTTTTTACTTTATTAATGAAATTACCAAATTTCTTGTTCGCGAATAGAAAAAAAAAATTGATCTATGGTGGCTGTAGTCAAATGGGACTATGAAATCAACTAAAATATTAAAATTCAAGATCTTCATTGTTATTTCCAGACATGCAATTATTAAGCTTTAATGCTAACAACCCATCATGAAAGAAGTTTAATACTTAAGTTAATATGTCAAAGTCATGGAAGAATGTATCAATAACACAATTACTCCCACAAGTTGCAATAAAAACTAACCTTCAACAAAGCATTTGCTCACACTCTTTTTAATGGTACAAGCACAATAGAAAATGAGAGTAAGTGGATAAAATATTGGACTAGAAAATGATGGTTTTGCAACAATGGGGCTTGTTTGAGACCAATTCCCACTTACAAAAATTGCCCTCCGCTTTTCTATTTTCCCACTCTTTTATCCCTTTCTTTTCCCTCTTCTATACTTAACCAAATTCGCCTTTTTTTCCCCCCTGTAGTTTCTCTTTCTGGTTACTTAGTCGTTTTTTATGAAAATGTCTTGTTGTGCGGGTTAGCAAATTCACTGGTTCACATTTTCATTCATGCTTTTATATCGTGATTCTGACCAAGCGCTTCCCCTTTCCATGCCTAGCCAATTTTTCGATCGCGCGTTCCCGTCTAGGCGGCCTCTAAATTGCACTTCCATTGTTCTGTGACCTGCAAACAACACTCAGGTTTCTTCAATATGCAAATTTACTTCCGAACTCCCACACCATCCTTTCTTCTGTGTTACACATTTTGCACTGAAATGTTTCGATACATACAATTTGATCGTCGGGGCCTCACGTCTCCTTGGGAACCCTTGTCACCCTATTTTAAAGCCTGTCCGACCGCTTTCCACACTTGGCCATTTCTTGGAATCTCTTTCACGGATCGTCGGGTTGGCGAGTTCAGGAAATTTCCAATTTCTAGTTGTTGTTTCCTATGCCCACCACCTTCAAACTTCTTTCCAAGTATATGCAATAAGTATACAACTTCTCCAGAAACATACATGAAAGATCTTTCCAGGAAATGGAATATCTATTAAAGATTTGAATATATTGGCCCTTGTTTTCCCTCTTCTATACTTAACCAAATTCCTGTTTCTTTTCCCCCTCTGCTTTCTCTTTCTGGTTACTTAGTCGTTTTTCCAAAAATGTCTAAATGCACGGGTTGGCGGACTCAAGGGTTCACATTTGCACTCATCCTTTTATATTGTGACTCCAACCGACCGCTTCCCATTCCATGCCTAGCCACTTTTCATATCGTGAATTCCTGGGCAGACAGGCTCTAGATTGCACTTCCATTGTTCTGTGACCTGCAAACAATACCCAGACCTCTGGAATATACAAATTTACTGTCAGACTCCCACATCATACCCTCTTCTGTGATACATAGTTTGCACTCAAAAGTTCTGAGACCTACAATTTGGCCTTCAGGTCCTCACGTTTTTTGGGGAACTATTGTCACCCCATTTTGAAGCTCGTGCGTCCTCTTTCCATACTTCGCCATTTCTTGGAATCTCTTTCGCGCCTCCAATTCCTATTCGTTGTTTCCTGTTCCTGTCACCTTCACGCTTCTTTCCAAGTATGTAATAACTGAGGTTTAATGCTAACAACTCACCATGCCTCTAGGAGACAGTCATACTAACTGTCCCTACACAACTTGTCTATAAACATGTAGAAAATATCCTGCCAGGTAATGGGATATCTATTACAAATATAAATATATTAGCGAAACGAGTCCCACCGACCGTTTCCCTATTCCATGTTTACTGAATTTTTTGCTTGCGGGTTCCCAGACAGGCAGATTTTACTTACAATGTTCCTTGACCTGCAAACAGTCCCCCGACTTCCGCGATATACAAATTAACTTTCAGACTCCCACATCAACCGCTCTTCTGAGTTACACAGTTTGAACTCAAAAGTTCTGATACATACAATTTGACCATCGGGGCCTCACGTCTCCTCAGGAACCCTTGTCACCCTATTTTGAAGCCTGTCTGACCACTTTCCACACTTGGCCATTTCTTGGAACTTCTTTTGCGGATTGTCGGGTTTAGGAAAATTCCAATTTTTAGTCGTTGTTTCCAAGTATATGCAATAAATATACAACTTCTCCAAAAACATGCAAAAAAGATCTTGCCAGGAAATGGGATATCTATTACAGATTTGAATATATTAGCCCTTCTTTTCCCTCTTCTATACTTAACCAAATTCTCGTTTGTCTTTCCCATGTACTTTCTCTTTCTTGTTACTTAGTCATTTTTTTCTGAAAATGTCTAGCTGTGTAGGTTGGCGGACTCACAGTTTCACATTTGCACTCGTCCTTTTATATCGTGACTCCGACCGACCGCTTCCCCATTCCATACCTAGCCATTTCTCCGACCGCAGATTCCCAGGTAGGCAGGCTCTAGATTGCACTTCCATTGTTCTGTGACCTGCAAACAACACCCTGAATTCCACGATATACAAATTTACAACCAAACTCTCACATCATACCCTCTTCCGTGTTACACATTTTGCACTCAAAAGTTTTGAGACTTACAATTTAACCGTCGGGTCCTCACGTCTCCTGTGGAACTATTGTCACCCCATTTTGGAGCCCGTCTGTCCGCTTTCCATACTTCGCCATTTCTTCAAATCTCTTTCGCGGATCGTCGGGTTGGCGGGTTCACGGAATATCCAATTCCTAATCGTTGTTTCCTGTGCCCGCCACCTTTGTAATTCTTTCCAAGTATGCAATAACCGAGGTTTAATGTTGATAGCTCACCATGCCTCGAGGAGACCATCATAATAATTGTCCCTACACAACTTGTCCAGAAACATGCAGAAAATATTCTGCGAGGTAATGGAATATCTATTACAAATATCAATATATTAGAGAAAACAAATTCCACCGACCATTTCCCTATTCCATACTTACTGACTTTTTTGCTTGCGGGTTCCCAGACAGGTGGGTTCAAGATTGCCTTTGCATTGTTCCGCGACCTGCAAACAACACCCGTAATTCCGCAATATACATGCAGAAAAGATCTTTCCAGGTAATGGGATATCTATTATGAATTTCAATATATTAGCGAAAACTAGTCCGACTGATCGTTTCCCTATTCCATACGTAGCCACTTTTTCAATTGCGGGTTCCCGGACAGGTGGGCTCAAGATTGCCCTTCCATTGTTCAACGACCTGGAACCAACACCCAGAATTCCGCAAATATACAAACCGACCATTGGACTACCCCATCATGCACTCTTCCCTTTTATGCCTTTTGCAGTCAAAATTTCTTAGACATGCAATTTGACCATCGGGCCCTCACCTCTCCTAAGAATCCCCTATAACCCTATTTTGAAACCTGTCCGACTGTTTTTCATACTTGGCCATTCCTTACTTTCTCTTCCCCGTCCCCGTCACCTTTGCACTTGTTTCACTTGCAAATGGTAAAACTTTGTATAGTTTGAGTGGGTTTAATGGTTAAGAACATGTGTTTCTTTTTTGAATGTCATGGGTTTCACGGTTTCAAAACCAAAGGGGGTAGAGTGTGTATATGTTAAATGATTAATATTGGCTCATTGTGACCAGGCTCAAAGAGTAGGTGTCCCCTGGCATGGGACCCCCGTATGGGAGTGTTTTTGGAAGTCTCAGCCCTTACCAAGTCACAAATTCTTGGTAGTATTAACTCGCGGGCTATCGATACTAGCTACATTTACTTGTTAAAAAAATAATTGGTAAAACTCTAGCACAATATCTAAGTTTGGTAACATTCTCTTGGTGAAACCTTAATGAGATGTGCATGAGGTATGGGTGTTGAATATCATATCGCTAGTTGATATGGTTACCATTATAGACCATCAATGCAATGACGTGCGATTGGCGTGTAGGGTTGCGACATTTTATCTGATAGGTCATTGGCACATCTAGTGACGTTCTTAGGAAATGTCGTTTGATTATGGTAGCATGCGGTGTGTGCAACATTTTGAAACTCCCTCCCTCCCTACGCAACATTTTATTGTCTTAAGCCTCCTGCACTAGTGCCATGTCCAACCCCTGCTCTACAGATTTCATTGGTGCCTACTCTAATATTTCAAGTTGAATGTGATCTGCAGCTCATTCAATCTTGTGAGCAATAGTTCAAAACTATATATCGGCTCCTCGTACACCAACATGGGGCAGCCTCCCTAGTTGGTGTTTCATTGAGTTTTTCCCCCTACTCTAGTGCCCCAACAACCTCTTATTCTGCAATCTCTATTGGTGCCTTCTCTACAATTTCAAGCTAAATGTACTCTGCAACTCATTCAGTGTTGTGAACAACATTTCAAAATTGTATATCACTCTACAATTTCAACCTAAATGTGCTTTGTAGCTCATTTGATCCATGCACTAGCATTTTTCGATAGTCTTCCTTCGATGTCCTTACATTGGCACTGGCTCTACATTTCCTTCATCATTTGACTATATTAATTGACTTGTAGTTTTTTTTTTAAACTAAAAGCCTTCAAAAAAATTCTATTTTGTGTAATGGTAGATCACTTGTTCTTATGTTGTTTTAGTTTCCCCTTTGATGGTAGAGATAAAAGCAATATACGATGAATAAAGAACCACCACACCACCCACAATAATTGAATGCTTCCAATACGAGGGGGGAATGAATGTGATGTGGCTTAGAGTAGTTTGGGGCCCATGTCATTGTGGTTGGGTTTTATCTCAATATGGTTTATATAGTCCACAAACTCTCTCTGGACTTAGTGGAACTAGAATAATTTTTGTTACCTCAAAACTCGTAATCCCAGACAAATGTTATTTTTTAAGTGTACAGCCATAATTGTGTGTGTTTTTTTAAGTAATTCATGTCACAAGGGTCATGTCAAAGTTATAGTGATAAATATGCATAGTATGTATGTTTTTTCGCAAACATCCAGTAAATTGTTGTATCTTTATGTAATGCATGTCATTACAATCATACCGACGTTATAGTGAGATATATGTCTACTAGGTATGCTTTTAACAAAGAAATTGCAAATCTTTCCTTCTTCTTCTAATGCGTGTCATGATTCATCATGGTCATCACTGCATTATAGTGAGATATATGTCAACTAGGTTTTGCATTTAAAGGAAAACCCCAAAATATGTAAAATCATGTTCAATTCCACCAAATTTTGGGTTCTTTTGAATGATTTTTGAGATGCTTACAATATATTCTATTAACTTAGAAACCCATAATCTTGTACAAATGGTTTTTGTCTTTTAAGCAAAAACCTGTAATTTTGTGTGTTTTAAAGTAATTTATACTACAATTGTAACACACCCTACCCCTGAGTAACTTTCCTAGGGATGGGTCATCAAAATTTGCTCTCCTTAACATCTCAAATCCTTTATTCGAGGTGTTCATTCTCTTCTACTTACCCGTATCATTCTAATGACTGCTACCGGGTTCAAATCTGAGCTTTGGGTTATAAGTTATGTATTTCCAAAGTTCTTCGGGCGTTCATTGGTTGAGGGCCATGTGGCGTCCACGTGAATCCACCTCACACGTATTGTCTCTAGGTTCCTTCATCCATGGTGGAAGTCCATCCACCATCTGATCCAATGGCGAGGCTTGTTCCCCATTGGACACTTAAGCGAGGGGAGAATTCGACATTCTATGCTTAACACCTCTTTTCCATTCTGCACACATATCTTCCAGAGTCTTGAACTCCCGAAGTTCTGAAATGCTGCCACGTAGCTCGGGCCTTCAGGCCTTTTCAACTTACCTTTGACACTACGTTCCAATCCTCTAGACTCCCGAAGGGTCCCCACCTACACGTGGTAACACGATATATGCAGGGACAAGTACATGTGGGTTCGACCCTCCTACGAACCTAGTTCCAACGCTCCTACCGCTCAATCTTTCCTAAGTCCCGTAAGATTTCCACGTAGCTACAACCTTCGGGCCTTTTCGTCTCTCCGTGATGTTACACCCTGAATCCTTCGGAGTCCTTAAGTCCCGGACTCCTGGAGTCTCGGTTACATCACCAACCACTTTGGCCAGGTGGGCATGTACCAGAGGCTGACACATGGTGAGGGTTAGGGGTGACACGTGTCCTTAACGATGGACGATTGAGAAGGATCCCAAAGAATCCGAGGATCGATGGTCCACGTTACTTCGTCACTTTGGGGTTTTTGATGCTACAACAGCTCCATTCTCCTGAAGTGGGACTTCGTCGAAGTACCATATGCGAAAATCTATGCTGGTTGATCGGGTGGTCAAGAAGGATCATCAACAAACTCCCCATATCAATGACTCAAAATGATTCACAAATCCGACATTCGGGAGTTTTGGCCATTGTGAAGTTTCAACATTCCTGGAGCTTCGAACTCCTGGAGCTTCGAAGCTAATACGAGGTAGCTCCTTTCGGACTAGCGCAAGGTTTCGAGACACTAGCCATATGGGTCCTCCGAAGATTTTCAGGGGATACACACACTTAATTCTTGACCGGGAAATTGCTAAGGCCATGAGCATAAGCCCTCAGTCACATAGATGAAAGGTCTGGGGAATGCGCCCCCTTGTCTGCACTCTAAGAGCGTTATACCTCTTGAGCTTACTAGTACCTTAAACAGAATGAAGGGACACTCCTTGTGTTTCTCCCGAAGTTTAGAACTTAGAGAGTTCTCCACTCCTACATATCTGGTATGGCTCTGTGCACCTTCACGCTACCTCTCTTGATCCTAACGAACTCCCTTATCCAAGAGGCCCAGAATAATTGGAATTGTACACACGCGCACGTGAAACTATGCCCAAGGTCGACAGACTCACGATTCTTTTGTTTTAACTTGAGCCACTACAGGGCTTGAGCATTTATGTGTACAAATAAACACAGTCATGCCAAAGATAAAGGAACACAGTCCAACCATCAAGAAAACATGCACAGCTCTAAACATTCACAGGATATCCAACTTTATTTCACAGTTACAACTCAATTTACACAGAGTATGAGTATACTTATCTTTTAAAGGTTGCGACCAACTCAATGACTGTGGGTGTGCACCTTTCCACCCAACCATAGGATCAAAGACATTCATTCTTCGCACTCTGGTCACCCCTGTGCCAAGCCATGATATCACCAGGGAACTCTCACAATTTCTCAGGTATTCTTTCTCTATCTCAGCTTCTGCTCATGTTCTATTCTCTGCAAACTCTCAAAGATCTCCTCCTTTGTCACAACCACGGTGAGGTTTATTAAATGTTTTCTCAGCATCAAGCTCGCAACCTTCTGCTCATTCTCAGTTGGAGAGATCCATGCATTCTCCACTCTTCTCTTTATTCCCTTACATGCCTTGCACAAACATCTCTCCTATCATGTTCCTTCTGTTAGAAGGAAAACTCGGGTCAGTTTAGGTCTGCAGGACTCTGTGGTACTTCGGGTTGATAATGTCCTGTCTCCTCAACTAGACCATGCTTCCATTCATGGGGGTGGTTGATTTCTCAACCACCAGTCCTTTTTCATCAACTAATTTCTCTCCTTGGGATACAGAGAGGGTTTGTTATTCCCACCAAGGGAAAATTTGGGGTCATACCCATAATGAACCTTCTCCATAGTTTTCCTCACTCTTCCCTCTAGTGATATCATGGCTAGTACCTCAAGGCTTCACCCCCACAGTCAGTTATTGGCAATTCAAACAATAATACATTTACATCGTTCCCATGCCACAACATGGTAATCTTAATTAATGATTAATTACAAGTTGGGGGAAACATGGGTGTTACAACGATGGTCGCGGTAGCATTATATAGAGATATACACCAACAAGAATTTTTTTTAACTGAAAAACCTACAAATATTTTATTTTTTATGTAATACATGTAATGCACATCATATCGTTTTTGTAGTGAAATACAAGCCTAATCTATTTTATGTCATTCTCATCGTTCTATAGGAACCCACATTATATATTATGTTATTACGTTCTCTATTTCTTTTTGTTTTTCATGGCAGTGATGCCAGTGTTTATCAATATATACAATAATTATGCTTGTCTTTTAAATTGAGAACCTACAAATATTTTTTTTATGCAATGGATGTAATGCATGCCACACTGATGTTGTTTGTTGAATATGTTTTTTGTCACTCTTATCGTTCTGTAAGAACCCCCATTATATGTTGTGTTATTACCCCCTGTTTCTCTCCATTTGTCATGCCAATTCTAATAGTTATGCTCAACTTGTCATATGGCATGAACAACTCAAACCATGGAAAGGTAGAGCTACATAATGGAATTTGTGGTCAATCACAATGATTTTTTGTTGCATAGGTTGTTGCTCAAAGCTCTCCACTACTGCTTCCTCCAATCGTTTAATGGGATGTACCCCACAAATAATTGAACAACTTTCACTTCCCACTACCCAAGAGCTCACAATATCATAGAACCTCTAGGCAATAGGTTGAGGGGAAAGAGGGCCTGGAACACTGACCAAGTCACTAAGCACTCTGGGAAACCCTATTCTCTCATTGTCATAGATAAGCAAAAATATTATTATACACATTGAAAGATGGTTTATCACCTGGTTCATAAACATTGTGTCCTCTTGGGTGTTGAACTACACCGTTAAATGGACAATTTAGCCAAGAAATTCAAGAAAAAGAAGTAAAAAGGGAAATGCATAAATGGGATAAAAACACTTGTTGATAGTGCATGTGAATGATGAGGCTCGAAGGTCTCCATCCAAAATAAAATAATAAAATAAAAACCTATTAATACTTGTCATTTTTATGAGTTTCAATTCTTTTTGTTGCTCGCAATCGTTGCACACATTTGGGGAAAAAAAATAAAATTAAAAAGTGGTTCCTTCCTACGAAGGACCCCTTGGCAAGCCACATGTCGAGAAGACAAAAAAAAAATTAAAAGTTTCTACTTCCTTTGGGGGATCCCCCAGCCATGGACCCCCCAACTAAGCTACAAGTAAAGCATATATACTTTGGATTGAGTGGCATGTGTACATGCATAATATATGTATATTTCAAACATCATTTGAACTAAACACCAATGTTATGTAGTCATGTAGGATTTGAAAAAAAAAATAATAAAAATCATACTCCTACGGACGCGAAGGAAAATTTGCAATATGTTGTAAGTAATTTGCATTTTTGTTTAAATTTTGTTATGTTATTGCAACACTAACATTACACCTAAATAGCAATCTGCATTATAACTATCTTACAACAAGCATTACGCCTAAATAACAATAGACATTTAACTATCTTGTAGTGGACATTACACCTAAATAACAATTGTCATTATACCTTTCTTACAAGTGACGTTGTGCTTACCATGTTGATGTTATCACTTTTTAACTTTCCTTTATGAACCTTGTTTACAAGAGATACCCCACCACATTAAGTTTTTGTATATTGATGTAGACCATTGTGTCGATGATGTTGTAGTCAAGACGCCTAGATGAAGAACATGCAATTTGAGTGTTCAACACAAATTATAGGTAACAATTTTGCACTATAATGGCATGGGTCTTTCATTGTTTCCATTTCTAGTTAGGCTAACAAATCCATTATTGCATTGAATAGGTTAGCCTTCCTACCCTAAGTGGGATTTCAACAAGGCTCCAATCTTCCTCTCACACTGTTGAAGACACTCTTGAAGAGAATCATCCTATTGATATTGTTATCCTAGAGAGTCCCTTTCATCTTTTGGATTGCAAAGAAGGATATGACAATATAATTGATGATGTCATAGGGGATCCATCAATGGTAAGTTTGGTCATGTATTTGATTCCCTATTTTTATTGAGTCAATTTGTTTCAATTTGATGCCTTGTTTCGTTTTGATGTTTATGTGGATGTGCCAATGCTATAACTTGCATTATTAGTCATTTGTGTTCAATAAATAGGGTATATCCACACAAGTCGAACACCTTAAAACAACCGCTAACACAAACAAATCAAAGATTTGCACACTATTGTATTACATGGTTAAAACCCTCATAGAGAGAGATAATTTGTGGCCCCAACCAATGTGGCCACTTAGGGCCATATATTAAAGCAAAAGGCAATTGTTTTACATATGAGTTTCTCGCCATTGATCATCAACAAATGACCATCCATGCTCTTTAAATGAATATCATGGACCAATTAGGTGTTAAGTCATAGATCAATAATTGTTGGTATTGAGGAGAAGATGAATTGTCATAACACTTTGTGTATAGAACATAATCATGACCATTGGATTAGATAATTACAAATGCACATGAAAGAAACATTAGACTAAGTTGATCTTAACTAATTCACATGAGTCTAAGTATCCTAACATCCCCCTTAAGAACAACTCGAGATAGGATTGAAATATTTATAAAGGTGACACATTAGGAGAAAAAAGGAGGCATTAGAGCTTACCCTTAATAACAATTCCTTGAACAGTTAACATAGATCAATGTTTAAAAAACTTCACTTTGTAAGAGTCTTTGTGAAAATGTCTACAACCTGATCTTCAGTAGGGAAATAAAACACTTCAAGAACACAATCCTGAAGAAGCTTCCCGATGAAGTGCATGTGTAGCTCAATGTGTTTGCTTCACTGATTTTGAACTAGATCTTTGGTAAGCTAAATGACACTTTTATTGTCACACCAGAGTGTGGACATATGCTACTGCTAAAATCCAAACTCTGTAAGGATTTGTTGAAACCATAAGGATTTTTTACTTGCACTAATTGCAACTCCATACTCTACTTCTAGTTAAGAAAGAGTAATGGCACGTTACTTCCTACAAGCCCAAGTGACAAGTTTGGAACCAAAACTAAGAAATAACCCACAATAGACTTTCAATCATAGGGTCACTAGCCCAATTGGAATTAATGAAACCAACCAACAAAGGAGCCCCCTGAACTATAATGTATCTAAAATTGAACTTTACCTCAGATACATCAAAGTATCATGTTTGTTGCTTTCTAATGGTCCTCATGGGGTGTCTGCATATATCGGTCAATAAGACCAACAACAATGGAAATATCAGGACATGCATGAGTCAAATACAAAAAGCTACCAACTAATTGATGGTACAAAGTGGCATCCACTCTGGGTTTAGTACAAGTGGCAACAAGTTTAACTCCAGATTGGAAGGGAGAACGGACTGGTTTATAATCTTCCATGTGAAAGTGGAGAAGAGGGTCACATGCATACTTATACTGGGAAAGGGAAAGTCCTTCTTTGGTTTGCAAGACTCGAAAGCCAAGGAAATAATGCAAATGCCCCAAATCCGTCATTTCAAATTTATTCTCAAGGTTGGATTTCACATGGGTTAGTAGTTTGGTGTCACTACCACTGAATATAAGGTCATCAACATGAAGAACAAGTATTATGAGATGCTTACCTACTTTCTTGGCATAGACATTGGGGTTAGAGTAACATCTAGAAAAGTTAGTGTTAAGAAAAAAGCTATCCATTTTAGCATACCAAGCCCAAGGAGTTTGTTGAAGGCCACAGAGAGATTTTTTTAAGGTGACAAACAAGGTCAGAGTCATTATAAATATAGCTAGGAGGTTGTTCCATGTAATTTTTTTCTTGCAAATCCTAATGCAATAAGGCGGTAACATCAATTTCATGGACTCACATTTATATGAAGCGACAAGGGCTAGAACAAGGAAAATGTATTTCGTTTTGGTTAGAGGGTCTAAGGTTTTGGTATAGTCAATTCCTTCTACTTGAGAAAATCCTTTGGCAACCAATCAATTCTTATGTATTTCAACACTTCCATCGGATGCATACTTAGTTTTATACACCCATTTACTTGACAAGTTTACTTTCTTCTGGAATGCTATTAAGGAATGATATTATTCATTCATTGTCGTGTCCCATTTTGTGTTCAACAAAACATTGTATTCCCACACAAGATGAACACCTTAAGAAATAGCTCACACAACCAAATCAAACATCAATACACCGATGTTATTATGTGGTTAAAATCCTTGAAGAGGGAAACAACCCACGACCCCAGCCGACACGACCACTTGAAGTAATATATTAATGCAAAAGAAAAATATTTTACAAGAGAGTTTCTCACAATTGATCCTTCATGCACTACATGGAAAACACCTTGTAGTGGAGGTTTTTATGGTACCTCCCCCCAAAATTTCTCCCTTCCTTGTTTATAGTGGAGGTTTTTATGGTACCTCCCCCCAAAATTTCTCCCTTCCTTGTTTATAGTGGAGGTGGGCGGTCGGAGGTTTTGGCAAAGGTTTTTTCACCGGTGCTCTTGTAAGACCCATGTGCACCTGTGCGCACATAAAAATAGTGCCCCAACGTTGATACGGTAAGATGCATTGTTAACAACTATAAACAAAATAAAGTACAAAGTAGTGCTCCACTCTAAATAAAGCTCGTTGGTGCATGTACTCATTTTGCCCCGGTGCTTGACAACATGACACCCTGATGCATACAACCATGTGGCACACTGAGGCATAGTAAAATAAAAAAAAAACTTACCATATGGTTTTTCATTGTTACACCTCATTCTATGCTTCCAAATTCTAAGACAAGCATCAGTGCCCACTCTCATTCTATGACCGCCTCATTTGCAGTGCTCTATAGTTAGTTCCATAGCTCCACCATTATATTCCACACATTTCCAAATTTTGGAAAATATCACAATTTTTCATATCTTTGCTATGGTGCAACCATGTCTCCTCGGAAGAGAAGAGACCAAGTAAATTGTTTATTACTTTGTTATTTTCATTTTCATTGCATTAAAATATGAAATTGGCCTGAAATTTGGCCGTTTTTAGTTTTTTTCATTCCACGTCGTGCATTTAAACGCTTCGGCTCGCCCCGGGCTACGATACGTTGTGTGACTGTACAAGAAGCAATGACAATGATGTGTATATAATAAATAGATGGACCAACGTCATGAGCATTGTTGGAGTTACTTCACACACACCTAGGATTTATTTGTCCTAAGGTTTTTCCTTGTTTATTAGTCATAAGTAGTCATTATCCAGTCTTCTATATTTTAGGGGAGAATATTCCACCTGGAGAATATTCTCTTTCAGTTGATACTTCAATTTGACTAGTTGATTTGAGTTTAGATGTTGCATTGGTTTTATCACCATGAAACATTAGGATCATCACCATGCTAATTCGAACTTGCCTTGTGATCATCACCAAACTGACGCATTACCCTTGATTCCTTGAGTTAACTCCTCACTACTCTCTGTTCAGTCAGTTAACTGAAGACTTGTTGACTAGTTAACTCAGCCAGGTGGCAGTTCACTCCCGTAACTACATGAGAGACTAGACTAGGTGGCAGTTCACTCCCGTAACTGCTGGTATGTGTCCAGATCACTCTATACCACCACTATGGCTCATTAGTTACTCATGTATCCTATATCTATTGTAAATTATTCACTCTTTGAGTGTGGAATACGGTTAATGAGAATTCTTTCATTCTTTCTCTCTTGTTTCTTCTTTCTCAATTTCTCTCTGCAAATGTGTGTGGTATTTTCTAGCTAGCTCTATTATATGCAGTTTCAACACATTTACATGGTATCAGAGCTGATGGACTACTATGAAAAAGATACACCAAATTATTTTTGCAGGTACTAAAGATTGAAGAACGTCGAAAAGATGGAATCTATGTTTTACTCACCGATAATACTTCTCACGCCTCATAACTGTTTGGAGTGGAAACCAAAGATTCTACTTCTTCTCATAAGTAGAGGCTTATACCAAATAACCATGAAAATGGAAGTAGATCTTGATTTCATCGATGAGAAAAATGACTTTCTCGATAGGCGAGATATATGGCCATAAGATTTATCTTCTTGTCTATTTCTCCATAAATTCTCCACCAAGTATATGATGACTCCACACAAATCAATTCCAAATGAATTATGGACCATATTGGAGGTTATGTTGGGAATAAAGAATATTGTGAAAGATTTATGCGGGGAGGTTGAATAGATAGAGCGGAAAAGAAAAATACCCGGAGAAGATCAAACATTTTATTATGAAGAGTCTTCTACAAGAGTATTTGCACAAATTTGTATTCCATTAATTGAAGATGATGTCTACTCCATTTCAGTTTTTCTTCTTCGAATTTCATGTATCTGAAGATATGGCATGCATCTCAAGAGGTCACATACAAACACTTTTCCATGTGCAATGCATCGAGGAGACAAAAAAAGGGATCCTTTTGTCGGAGACTCAAATCGATATTTTTGAAGGCACAATTTGCGAAACAATTGGATATTTGAATTCCTCTAGGAAAATATCAATTTTAAAAACAAATCGTTCAAAACGGAGCCCAGGAAGTGAAGTTATGATCATTTTAAAATCAACAAAATTTCATTATTTTCAGCGGCCTTACGGTTTTAAAGAAGTGGATATGTGTGGACATCTCAATGGTGCATCTGCTTCATCGGTCAGATGCGGACATCTAAATCTTCAACAAAATCTTCAATGAGCACAAACTTGCACATTTGCAAGTTCTCCTTGGAGTGAAGGACAAGGATACCTAACAAGCTGTTTTTGTTCATTCTCATTTTTTTATGCATTATAATTTTAGAGGTTCCCTTAGAGTTTCCCTCTTTCCTCATTTGGTTAGATTGTATCTTTGTATTTGGGTACCTAGCCCTCTTTCCTCATTTAGTTCAGTGTATCTTTTGTATTTGGGTACCTAACATGTCCTCGTTGTCAGGACACATTCTTTATTTTCACCATAGTGATGTTCAGGGGGGGTGTTGGAGTTACTTCACACACACCTAGGATTTCTTTTTCCTAAGGTTTTTCCTTCTTTATTATTCATTATCCAATCTCCTATATTTTAGGGGAGAATATTCCACTTGGAGAATATTCTCTTTCTGTTGACACTTCAATTTGACTAGTTGAGTTGAGTTTAGATGTTGCATTGGTTTTATCACCATGCAACATTGGGATCATCACCATGCTAACTTGACCTTGCCTTGGGATCATCACCAAACTGGCGCATTACCCTTGATTCCCTGAGTTCATTCCTTACTACTCTCTGTTCAGTCAGTTAACTAAAGACTAGTTGACTAGTTAACTCAACTAGGTGGCAGTTCACTCCTGTAACTGCCTGAGAGACTAGACTAGTTGGCAGTTCACTCGGGGGAAACTGCTTGAGAGACTAGACTAGGTGGAAGTTCACTCCCGTAACTACTGGTGTGTGTCCAGATCACTCTAGACCACAACTATGGCTCATTAGTTACTCATGTATCCTATATCTATTGTAAATTATTCTCTTTGAGTGTGGAATACGGTTAATGAGAATTCTTCCATTCTTTCTCTGTTGTTTCTTGTTTCTCAATTTCTCTCTGCAAATGTGTGTGGTATTTTCTAGCTAGATCTATTTTGTGCAGTTTCAACACATTTACAAGCACAACGACTCTGCGAAAATGTTGAAAAATAAACAAAGCAACATGTCTTTCTGGATGTTCATTACCGATGCCTTATAAAATGCAACACACCATTAAATAAAAGGTTGGTTCTTCAAGACAAATGGAGCACCAATGCATTCCATTAACCAATCAGACCATTTGGATTTCGTCATGAAAAATTTAGTCTTGTGGTGTGTCACGATGAAACATACTTAGTGGTGTTGTGTACATCAAGGCACTGGGAAAAATATATAACATTTTAACATAGTGATGTGTCTTATGAGACACCTCGTACACGAAGCGTTCAATTTAACCAACTGCACTACCAAGTTTTTATTATAAAAAAATTAACATAGTGGTGCGCGTAGGTCCTCACAATGCATCGTGGCATCTGATAGAACACCTCGTTATTGATGCCTCCTAAAAGACAATGCACCACTAGAAGACATTGGTGCTCCAAGGAATGTACAACACCAATGCTTTCAATATAACAAGTTGAATGGCCCTGGTTTATAATAAAAAAAAGTTTAACAAATTGGTGCATTTTTGTAAAACCAATTGCACTAAGTCGCAGAGAACATATGTAAAATGACATAGCGGTGCGTCTTATGAGACGCCCCATAACCAGTACATTAGAGAACACAACACATGGATAAATACATATCGATGCTCTATTCCTGATATAACGGACTGGTCGTGGTGCATATTATGTAGCACTAGTTATTTTTCCACTTTTTTTTTGCAAACATAAATTAATTTTAGTTTTTGATAAATACAAAATAGTTATATATGTGTGTGTTTTATAATTTAAATTTATTTTTATTTGTGTGTGTGTGTGCGTGCCTAAGAAGAATTTTATGTGAATTAGAGAAGACAACGATGACAAGTCGAGGAGAAATAACAATAACATCCAGAAGAAAGACAATTTAATTAACAAAGTATGTATGCAAACCTCCACAATTAAATTTTGCGAAGGTTTTGCTCTGCGGAGGAAAAAATGAAGGTCACTCTTCGGTGCCTTTCATGATTTAGTGCACATACTCAATCCTTTGCCACTCCCTTAACGCTCTGGCTCGCATCTCCTCCTCCAAAAGTTGCTTGAATTTCTCCAAGATATCATCCTCAACATTCTTGTAGCCATAATATTAATTTGCATAAATTTGCTTGTAAATCTCATACCTAAACCTCGTCTTCTTCACCTCGAGGGGGCTTATCAAATAAATCTTTGAGGTTGGGGAGGAATTTTGTAGCTCCAAAGTACTTGTAACCGAGGCCCTTACCGGTGGCACTAGACACATCAACTTCATTCTTTTCCATGTTCATCATCTTGGCCCCTGTAAGGGTCTTCCATGACACCCACAGAACATGCACGCTCCTTGGGAAGAATTGATGATGGATGAATGAAGAGAACAAGGAAGGGAGTGATTGGTTGGGTGAACAAAAACATTCAGGTGTGCACAGGATCACCTTGGGCACACGATGGTGACACACAACACGAAGGGGCACACACCTCACTTGCCTTAGAATGATTGACGAAGACTTGGGTTGCAATTGGGAAAGGGAGAGGCGAATTGAGAGCATGCCCAAAGAGTGGACTCATTTTTCCTCAACAAAACGAGTGTGCCAGAGAGGTTTGATGACCCCATCGACAAGCTCACGAGGAGTCACGATGATCAACACGAAGAGCGCACAAGGCAAAGGGCGTGACCCCAAGGATGGGGTATGTTGGTCCAAGAGACGAACGATTAATGGGCGCACAAGATTTGGATGGGCGCATCGAGACCATGGATGACCATGATGCATTGGTTGAGTGTAGGTTTTTGAAGGGACACGACAACCCCAAGAGACACATCGTTTTGCACAAGTGATCGTTAGAGCTCCTATAAGAGCAAGGGTGCACAACCCAGAGGAGACATAACATTTTTGGCAAGAGATTTGGAGAGCAAGTCTGAGGCAAGTATACGATAAAGAACTGAGGCAAAGTTGCCAAGATGGAAGACAAGTAGCCAAGAGTTTGACATTTTGGAAGGTTTTGGGAAAGTCTGAAAATGCAGGTCTATGGAGGCATTTGTGAGGCAGAACCAAAATAAGTGTTACCTTGGTGAAAGTCTACATAAACGAAACGACAACAACTTTGCGGTTGTGGGCACATCTGAGGTGCACTGCAGGGAGTTGCAAAGACAGTTGCAACAAAGATTCTTATGGTGAGGCATATGTTCTTGAGTGTCTTGGTGGGGTGTGGTGAGTCGTTTGAATCTACCTTGCTGTAAACTTAGCTGATAGTGCTCATTGTAATTGTTTCGCAATAACAAAGACTTAGTCAGGTGTTAGGAACTGTTTGTGTTGCCCGAACTATTTGTGTTTGTCTTCATTTTTTGTTCCTCAATTGTTCTTTTGTTCATGGATGAATGCTTAAATAAGACTAAGTGTGACTTGCTAGTAGGAGTGTGACTTGCTAGTAGCCTAGAACGAAGTATGGGTATTCTCTAGGTGAAGAGTTGTAGTCTGAACAAAGTATTCTTGGTGTGCCAAGCAACCAAGTAAGAACCATCGTGGTGCCGCACACCCTCAAGAGATGAACGATTGCAAGATCCATTCGAACGTCCTGTGGGGATGTGACAGGTGTTATCAATGAAAACTTATCTCTTCACCACTACTACAACTAGAATAGTGGTGGGGGAGGGGCACACTTATTTGGTGAAGCAGTCTAGGCGCAGGCTTGGTGAGGGTTTGATGGATAGACCCATCACAGAGACAACCTGAGTGTAGACTTGGTGGGTTGTGATAGGGTCAAGTTGTGAACGAGGCTAGAACTTCTGGGTAGATCTGGGCACACTCCTTGAGCAGGCCAAACACAAAGTTTAGTGGATGCACAAAGCACTTGGGCAAGGCAGACGAAAGCAGTACCATTGCAGACTCAACCATAGAAGTAACCGTAGAAGTTGAAGGGAGATTTGAGACAAACTCTTGGGTGCCTTGGACGAACCCTTAGCAAGTAAAGTGAAGATACTTGGAGGGCCATCCATGGTAGACGATAGTGACATCGAGAGGGAGCCCAAGACAAACAAGATGAAGGATCAGATCGCTACCTTATAGAGAACCATCGAGCAGATGACAGACACATTGTGCCGGCATGGTGAGAAGGTTGATCAAATGGATTATGAGATGAGCAAGATGAAGCATGGGTTTAACGATATCATTCAGAAGTGTCATTCAACTTTAGATTTGATGATCAACACCTTGAACAATGACACTCATAGTAGACTCAAGGCAATAGAGGACACACTTGCCGAAGTAACTCAGAAGTTGAGATACCAAGATGACACCATCACACTGTTGAAATGAGATTTGGCTAATGGAAAAATCTCTGTTGTCATGCTAATGAGGATCAAGATAAAGGAACCTGAGCCATATGATATAACTTGATACACTAAGTTGTTGAGAAACTTCTGTTGGGACATGGAGCAATACTTGGAGTAGTTGAACGAGACTTCGGATGAAGCCAAGGTGAATGCTGCAACGATGTGCTTGACATGAACCAGTTAGCTTTGGTGGAGGAACCAAGAAGAAGACTTGGCAGCTGGGAGAACCATTGAGAAGATTAAAAAATAGGCAGAGATGAAGGTAGTCTTCAAGGCACAATTTGGTCCGGGGAACCAAGCATGGATCACGAGGAATCAATTGTTGGCTCTCAAGCACATTGGTAAAATACAATCCTACATCAAGGCATTCATAGGGATCATGTTGGAGATCAAAGATATGTAAGAAGAAGACATAAATTTTCGCTTTATGAATGGTCTGTAATCGTGGGCACAGAGTGAGTTTCGATGACAGAACGTACAGACTGTTGCAACAATGATTGTCGCAACAGACAAACTGTTGGACTTTTGGGGTGAATTGAAGACATGCCCTACGAACAGTGAGGATGCCCAAGGTGAGAAGCAACATCAAGGGAAGGGGAAAAAGAAGGGAAAGGGAAAGACAAAGTCATCCAAGGGCAAGGAAAACAATGTCAAGCAAACTGAAGCAATGAAAAAGAAGAAGTCGATTTCATGTTGGATTAGTGCCAAGGAGCACTATGCGAAGAATTGTCCCTTGAAACAGAAGTTGAATGCTTTGGAGAAGGCAGACAACCCATATGTTGAGGTCTTGCAGGTCTTGAACGTTGTCATGGAGGATGAATCCATGAATATCCAAGAGCAAGATGAGATGAAACATTGTTATGTGCAAGCCAAACTCAATGTGAAGTCAGTGTTAGCCATGGTGGACAATGGAGCGACTCATAACTTCTACGAGAATAGATGATGCAAAATATTTGGTTGCATCCTGAACTGATGCAGACAACCTTCAATACAGTCGACACATGCATGGAGAGAGTCATTGGTGTGGAAAAGGACATCTCCTTAAAGCTTGGTGACTGATGCAAAAAGACGTGTTTCATCCTTGTTCCCATGAATGATTTTAAAGTTGTGTTAGGACAAGAGTCCATGAGTAAGAAAAAGGTAACACTGATTCCTCACATGAACAGTTTGGCCATTTTCTCATGGTAGACTCCATGTTTGATTCTAACCACAAGGAGGAAGGAGGTAGGCACACAGATGTCTTCCTTGCAGATGGTTGTTGCGGACAATTGTAGCAAGCAACTGCATGGAAACAAACTTGGACAATGTGGGGTGATGGTTGGACAATATAGCACATAAAATGAAAGGAAGCTCGTGTCAGTGGAATGAAGGCTTGTCGATGTTGAAGAGATATGTTGAGATTTTGCTAAGACAGTGGATGGCTTGGCTGATTTTTTTTTAGAAGCCAATGAGTGGCAATGAAAATCAGAGGAAGTCCCAAAAATGAAGATGCCGGAGCAATTTATTGAACAAGAGAAGAAACCATTCGTAGACCAAGAGGACGTAAGGGAGACGCACCAACCTTGGTGGAAGAGAACCAACGAAGGGGTTGATTCCTCCTCTAACAAACTTGGACATGGTGTGGTCGTATGACCCTGAGCTAGAATGACTCATGGAAAAGTGTGGAAGCAAGATCAATTTGAGTCTACCTATGCCTATGTACATGACACATAAGTATGGTGACACTTCACTGATCACATTGGGATAGATTGGATATGAGGGAGATGGCTCAACCGACAATCCCCCTTTACCTTCAAACTATACTTGAGCATGTTGGCTCGATGTCTCAGTGGGAGGTAGTGAGGCTAATGGGGCGCCTTCAGAAGGTGCCTTGATGAAAATTGTTGAAAACAGAGTGGGTGACTTGATAGATTGGAGGAAACAAAGAGTTGCAAGCTTGACGAGCTTTCAGATGGAAACATATGTTTGAACGTGAAGATGTGAGTTCTCAAGACAGAAGTGTGACAATTGGATTAGCTACCCAATTAGCCGAAGTCACAAGGGGATCCAATGCATAGAAGCATGTGAAGATAGAATGAAGTATGGAAGCAATAACAAGTCAGAAGGTAGCGACACTTCATAGACTCATGGAACTTCCTAAGGGGAGTTTTACCTTAACCACATCGGTTGAGGAAGCAACAATAGTTGAGCAAAGATGAGATCTAGAGATGGGTAGAGACGCCATGGAAGTCCAACAATGTTGTTGGGGACGACAACAACTTGGAGTGGGGGAGAATGTAAGGGTCTCCCATGACACCCATCGAGCGCACATGGTCCTTTGGAAGATTCGACGACAGACAAACGAAGAACACAGGGAAGGGAGTGATATGTTGGGCAAAAAAATATGTTCAGGTATGCGTAGAAGCACCTTGGGCATGTTATCCCTATTTTTTGGATAACTAAGGAGATCATGTCTCAAGCCCCTCAGGTTAGATATGAAGTGAAGAGAGACTACATGACCAACAATATGCTTTTGCACAGATGGAAAACCCACTCATCACCATAGATGGTCACAGTTTTGTAGATGGCATCCACCACACCAATTGGTTTCCAGAAGGCAGTGGGCCTTGCTCCATGAAGTACAAGTCAGTATTATGGTGAGCATCATTTCAATATTTAAGCCATTTGATTATGTTGTATCTTATATTTCTCTAGATTTCATGATATATGCTTGGACATTATGCATTTTTCCCTGCTTCACCTCGGTGGTTGACATTGTGCCCTAGTAAGTGGTTTTCCTTGGGGATGGGTTTGCTACTGGGAACTCCCTTAATGATCCATCGTACCGTTCCTGACCATACTTACCACTTTCCATCATTATTCCCCTCAATTTCCTTATCTCTTGGGACTTAAGGGTGTATTGACCCAAGGGGTTGTCCCTCATTCTATGGTAAAAAGGGGTTGAAGGCCCAGAGGGGTTGGTGTTGGGTAAAAGATAAAAGCCTTATATAAACCTTCCAGATGCTTCACCCAGGGATCACCCAAGAAAGCAATGAAATGCTTATCTTTAAGTATAGGGGACCCATAATATAATAAATAATGCTTAAAAGGTTAGTTGAAGGATAGGAGGTCTCATCACGAGCCGACCTATCATGTCCATGAATATCTAGTGGTATGAAATTACCATCATCTGGTCACCAAATAAGGGTAATGGCTCTCAGTTACATGGTTGAGAGAAAGGGGGTCTCATCACGAGTCAACCTTCTCATTTCCATTAGGTGTTTGTGGGTGACATTGCCATCATCTAGTCACCACGCCAGTGCAATGACCTTTAACCTCTCCTTATGCTATATTGAAAGAGAATAAAGAAAGAAAGATAAAGGGAAATTGATGGGCTTGGAAAAAATGCATTGCAGATGAAGGTACCACACACCCTCTACAAAGGCACCGATGAATGAGATGCTACAACCCCTTGTATGTCATGAGCCCTATGCCCATTGAGTCTTGACCCCAACAACTTCATCCACTTTACATGGCTTAAAGAGGGATCTCTTGGAAACTCTCCTTGACCTAGGGAAAGATCTACCCGATAGGACACCTCGTCAACCCTCCCATATTCAAGCTTGACAAGTCGCATAATGTCTTTGAGCAGTTAATTATTTGATATAGTGATCTTTGATGCACATGCTTAGATGGCTTATTTATTGATTGGATTCACTTATCATGATGTTATGACTTGAGATCCTTGGAGGGCATGCTCATTTGTCTTTGCAGGACCTAGTTGGTGGACAGTTATGGGAGAACAAGCCTAACTTGGGCTTCCATGGGGCTACAAACCCACAGGTCTGATGCTAAAGGCTCACATGCCAGATGAGAAAGATTAGACTTGGAAGGCCTTGATGATGACTTGGATGACATATCTCAACCCTCACTTGCCAAACGATTTTCCTAGGAGGGGAAAAACGTCCTCTTTTGAGCTTTACATCATGTGCGGGGGGTTAGGGCTTGGTGGTGAGGTGCCACTCATTTGACACATGGATGTTTTGAGGAGAAGAGGGTCTGCACCATGATGAGAGTGTTTAGATGCTTGACATGTGGCCTTTGGAGGCCTACCCATGCTTCTCCAACACTAACGACCTTCTCCTAGTGCCAAAACATCCCCTAAAGGGGTGACATCCATGTAAATTAGGGTTTTATTTGTGCAAAACGTGAAATTTTATATGAATTGTTTAATATTACTTTGTCAAGGGGGAAAGATTAGGGATGTTGACCCCTAATATTGTGGTTTACCCCTTAATTTGTGGACAAGTCACCTTGGTGACATTTTGTATAAATAAGAGATCAAAAGATCTCATTTGAACATAACTCTCCCTCATTGTTAAAAGTATTGGTCTGAAATTTTCTCTACACTTTTCTCTTTTTGTCTCTTGTGCACTTTTTTATGGCTATATTGATGAATGGTTGATGGAGGAGTGAGGAACTAGCCTTGGATGATGTTTTCTATCTTTTATGGTGGATTATCTTGGCATCTCTCTTGATCTTGGTATGGTCTTTTACTATTATGCTATCATTTTTTTTTAGTTCAAGTATTGTTATGCTAGAAGCTAGGTGGGAAGTATAAGGGCATACACCCCCACCATAGTCTTCATCATTTTATGCTTCATCTCATTGATTATACAAGGGTTTGATAAGAGAAGTATAAGGGCATATACCCTCTTAGCTTAAACCCTAGCTAGAGAAACTTGCCCTGGGAAGTAAAAGGGCTTACACCCCCAAGGAGGTAGCTTCTCTAGCTCTTTCTTTATTTGACTCCATTAACCCAATAGTAAAGGCACTAGTCATAATTTTTTTTGCATTGGAGATATAAAATCATTGCCTTGGGAAACACAAATTTTGATCTTTTGAAAGGTTTCTTGCTTGAAGTTGGTTTGCCTCATTGAGAGGAGTCTTCCCCTACTAGGACGTCCCCTCTCTCCCACTACTTATTTCTGTTGTTATAAAATTATATCTTCATCCATTAGGGCTGCAGAAACCCTAACTCATTTTCTTGAATAACTCTCTTATCAACCATCAGATTTTGCTCAAAGTTTGCACACTTATTCTCCTTGGTTGGTCCAACCTACGTTTTGGCAGCAAAGTTTGGGGGATTTAGGTAGCTGATTTTTATTGTAATACATTCAATGTTGCATGGTAGCTGATTTTCTTATTGTAATACATTCAATGTTACATCCATAATTCTGACATAATTTGTTGCCGACAAGTGTTTATAACAACCTTATCTTTTATTGCTAGAATATTGGTTTTTCATCTCGAGTTCAACGAGCCATTTACTAGTCTTTCTCTTACATTTTCTTATTGATCTCTAGCATTTATTGAGCAGCTTATAGTACCATATTATTGATGATATGTATTTTTATCTATTGCTTCCAATTAGGGACAACATGCTTAACTTGCTGATCCAACTAACATACATCATTGCATAGTGTCTTTTCTTGTGTCTCGGGCAGGTATTTCACCATTTGTAGGTCATCAACATACTTGGCAACCCTTGGACCTTCCCAAGACTTCAGTCCACACATTTCACTCCACTTAGACTTGACCTTTAGGGGATTCACTTCCATTTCCCTTCATGTCCATATAAATCCTCCTAGGGTCACCGAGATCGCCTCCCTAGAGTGACCTAGTCACCCTTGAAGTACGTGACCTACATCGAGGTAGAATTGGGTGTAGGATTCCCAAGTTATAACACTTGCTTTGTGGTTGGGTCTGAATTTTCTCAACATACAACTTGTGCTATAATAGGGCACACGATGGTGAAGCGCGACACCAAGGGGTAACACACCTTACTTTCCTTAGAACGGTTTACAAAGACTTGGGTTGCATTTAGGCAAGGGTGAGGTGACTTGGGAGAATGTGCAAGGAGTGGACTCATCTACCCTCGACAACAAGGGTGCATTAGAGAGGTTGAATGACCCCATCGACACACTCATGAGGAATCATGATGATTGGCATGAAGAGCGCACAAGGAAAAGGGCGTGTGCCCAAGGATGGGGTGTACCAGTCCAAGAGACGAACAATTGACGGGCGCACAAGCTTTGGATGGGCACACCAGGACTAGGGAAGGGTGTGATGAGTTGGTTGAGTGTGGGTTCATAAAGGGACGTGATAGCCACAAGATACACACCATTTCGCACAAGTGACCCTTGGAGATCATACAAGAGAAAGGATGCACAACCAAGAGGAGACATAAATCATTTTTGGAAACATATTTCGAGAGCAATTCTTAGGCAAGTCTACGATAATGAGCTGAGGTAGAGTTTCCAATATGGAAGACAAGTATCCAAGAGTTGGACGTTTTGGAAGGATTTGGGAAAGTCTGAAAACGTAGGTCTGTGGAGGCATGTGTGAGGAAGAACCAAAATCTGTGTTAGCTTGGTGAAAGTCTAAGGAAACGAAATGACAACAAGTCTGTGGTTGTGGGCACGTCTGAGGTGCACCCCAGGAAGTTGCGAATATAGTTGCAATAGAGAGTTTTGTGGTGATGGATTTGTTCTTGAGTGTCTTGGTGAGGTGAGGCGAGTTGTCTGACTATGCCTTGTTGTAAATTGAGCTGGTAGTGCTCATTGTAACTGTTTCACAATAACAAAGACTTAGTCAGGTGTTAGGCACGTTTTGTGCCGCCCGAACAATTTATGTGTTTGTCTTTGTTTTTTTTTCTTAGTTGTTCTCTTGTTCATGGATGAATGCTTAAACAAGACTAAGTGTTAAACTATGTTAACAATTGTTTAAGTAAGCAAGAGTTGCACTAGACTAGGAGTGTGACTTGTCGGTAGCCTATAATGAAGTATGGGAATGCTCTAGGTGAAGAGACACAATTTCAACAAAGTATTACAGGTGTGCCAAGCAACCAAGTAAGAACCATCACAATGTCGCACGCCCTCAAGACGTGAATGATCGCAAGATTCACCCGAGCGTCCTATGGGGTTGTGACAACCCCTAGTTTAGCATAATTAGGACTACCAAGCTCTATGATCAAAGCTTCTCAGTTCCCCTTTTGCATGATCATCAAGAAAGGAACCTCAAAGGATGTCATGATTATAATACTCTATCAACCTCAAGAATGACCTAAGGCCCATATTGTATATTTAATAAAAATTAAGAAACACGTTTGGCCAAAACAATTGACGATCCATAAAATTCACTACCATGCCTTATAACTAAATATTAAGCATTCCCTTGACCTTGGATTGCTCCTCCATAATATCATCACCTGTGTATTTACTAAGAAGCTCAGGTTTCATCTTCTCCACAACCATGCACTCCATCATTTTCTCATCTGGAAGGGGCACATGGGCAACAAACTCTTGCTCTCTTTGTTGCTGGTTTCCCATTTCTTGCTCTCCCATTTCTTTTGCCACATCCTCCTCTTCCTCGAACAAGACCGAATTAATGAAAACGACCTCCCTGCTTTTGATCATAAAACTGGCCTCCCTCTTGACAGACCCGATCCTCTACCACTCCCTCGGTTCTATGGATCACCTCTCCTTCCCCGCTGGCTACTCGACTTTCTCCAATATATTGTCCTCATCATCCTTGTAGCCATAATAATTGGTGTCAATTCACTTGTAAATCTCATACCTAGACCTCCTCTTCTTTTTCTTGGGAGGGCTTATCAAATAAATCTTTGATGTCAGGGAGGAATTTAGCAGCCCCACTTGTACAAATGATTGCTATAATATTGTAACATGCCATCTTCTAGCAATCAATTTTACAAATGGGGATGAAAAAATCCTCTATGGTGTCAAAGAGATATTTGATAAGCCCCTCAAGGCGAAGAAGAGGAGGTCAAGGTATGATATTTACAAGCAAATTGACGCTAGTTATTATGGCTACATGAATGACGAGGACAATATCTTGGAGAAAGTCAAGTGGCCCATAGAGGAGGAGATATGGGCCAGAGTGTGGAGGGAGTGGTAGAGGATAGAGTCTATAAAGAGGGAGGCTAGGTTGATGGTCAAGAGTGGGGAGGTCACTATCCTTAAGTCGGTCCTATTCAAGAAAGAGAAGGATGTGGTGGAAGAAATGGGAGAGCAGGACAAGGGAAACCAACAATAGAGAGAGCGAGAGTTTGTTGCTGATGTGATCCTTTCATATGGGAAAGAGATCGAGCACATGGTTGTGGAAAAGGATAAACAAGAGCTTCTTAGAAAATACACATTTGAGGATATCTTGGAGGAGCAAGTCAAGGCCAAGGAAATGTTTAATATTCAATGATAAGGCATGCTCGTGAAGATTACAAATCATCTGTTTTTTATTTCAAATGTGATTCTTAACTTCGATTAAATAAACAATATGGGCCTTAGGCCATTCTTGAGGTTGAAAAAGTATTATGATTAAGACATCCACCAGAGTTCATCTCTTGCTGATCATGCAAAAGGGGCACTGGGAAGTTCTGATTGTAGAGCTTAGCGGTCCTGATTGTGCCAAAGTAGGGGCCAAGATGATGGGCTTGGAAGGGAATGAAGTTCATGTGCGTGGTGCCATTGTTAAAGGCCTTGGTTATAGATACTTCAGGGCTATGCAATTCCTCCCCGACATCAAAGAGTTATTTAATAAGTCCACTGAGGTGAAGAAGAGGAGGTGTAGGTACGAGATTTACAAATAAATTGATGCCAATTAATATTATGGCTACATGAATGACGAGGATGGTATCTTGGAGAAAGTCGAGCGACCCATAAAGGAAGAGATGGGAGCCAAAGCACTAAGGGAGTGGCATAGGATCGATTCCATGCACTAAATTATGAGAGGCACCGAAGAGTGATTGCCTCTGCAAAGCACAACCTCCTAAAAAATTTAATTGCGGAGGTTTGCATACGTCCTTTGTCAATTAAATTGTTTGTTGGTGTAGTTTTACGTAACAACCACACCGGTGCATTATAAAGAGTGTAACACACATGTATATTGCATTTTTTCATATCATGTTGATGATGTTGTTGTTGTTTCATTTATAAAATGTATTGTGAGTATGCTAATGATTTCTATGTTTTTAAATTAAATCTGAGATGTATCACTTATTAAAATTTCGATTTGCCATACAATGTTTAACTTTAGTTTTTCAAAATCATTTAATTTGGATTGTGATTGCAAAAACATATAACTATTAATACCATATAATGTAGAATTCTTCTTCAAGGGGAATACCATTGTGTATAGTAAATACGTACGTATCAGAGCATATAGTAAATAAGTACGCACCAGTGAGTTAAACATATGTATACACATCAGTGTGTTATACATATGTATACACATCGACATATGATAGCAATGTGTTTGCGAAATAAAAAACGATCTATAGATTGTTGTATTCACGAGGTGCTTTATAAATTAATAACCACACTAGAGAATAAGTATTGTTAATTACGCACATCCGATCGCCGACCCATGAACAAATTTAAAATATGTCGGTTTCCATATAAAAACAATATTACTTACATTTTTAAGCGATGCTTTTTATCTGATAATACACATCATTGTTCTTTTTTTGTAAAATGTGCACCGTTGACAGTGAGGGCGTTTTTATTTATTTTTTAAATTTTAATTTTTTTTTTTTTTCAAATTCAACCATGCATTTGACATGAATATGGGCACCAGTGCTCTATACTTTTATAGTGCGCACTGTGAAGACATTTTCGAGAAAAAACCTGACATCGACAGGCCAGTTTGGGATCCAAGACAATCAATGGTCCCATTGTAGCAGATACCAAATTCCTCATACATAAGTGAACAAACCCTATAAAAATCTATTGCTTAAAAAACTCATTGTGAAATATAGAGAGGGAAAGCAAAGAAACAACAAAGAAGTTAGGGCTTCCAATACCGGAGGTAACTATGAAACCCTTTTATTTTTTGGGGGAATGAACTAAAAATTGCTCGAATTAGATGGGGGAAATATTAATATGATCAATAGAATGGAATCATATACCTGAAATTTCTCCTCTATAGATTCATATGTGACCTATAGTAATCTCTTTTGAATTTGGCTCTTCAAAAACATTCAACCACTTCGAAGACTTTGTTGTTAATATCTCTTCCATAAATCTCTCCTCTAAATTTTGGCAAAATAATGAAAGAATGAATAAGGTTTTCATTTATAAACACATACATTTAGACACCATGGTCCATAAATCAAAAAATGAGGGTAAGGCACATGGTCCTCCTCATAAGATATTGAGGCACATGCCTATAATTCCAAGGATTAAAAGGCTCTTTCGTTGCAAACAAATAGTCGTGTTGTAGGGGTGGTATACCTGACATAGAAGTGAGCCAAGAGTTATTTTTTTTGGGAATGAACTAAAAATTGCTCGAATCAGATGGGGGAAATATTAATATGATCAATAGAATGGAATCATATACCTGAAATTTATCCTCTGCAGGTTCATATGTGACCTATAGTAATCTCTTTCGAATTTGGCTCTTCAAAAACATCCAACCACTTCAAAGACTTTGTTGTTAATATCTCCTGCATAAATCTCTCCTCTAAATTTTGGCAAAATAACGAAAGAATGAATAAGGTTTTCATTTATAGACACATACATTTAGACACCATGGTCCATAAATAAAAAAACGAGGGTAAGGAACATGGTCCTCCTCATAAGATATTGAGTCACATGCCTATAATTCCAAGGATTCAAAGGCTCTTTCGTTGCAAACAATTAGTCGTGTTGTAGAGGTGGTATACCTCACATATAAGTGAGCCAAGAGTTATGTGAATCCTAGAAAATTCAATAGCCATAAAGCATATAGAAGATGCATGGCCTGATAAATTCAAGAATGAATTACAGAGCCTACGATTGAGCATAACTATGGATGGAATTAACCCATATTCCCTCCAAAACAACAAACATTTTGTTTGGCTAGTGGTGTTGATAAATAACAATATCCCACCATTGTTTTTCATGAAGAATGAACATCTTCTATTGGCTCTTATAGTCTCGGGTAGAAGAAAAGTGAAGCTAATAACTGTCTACCTCCAACCACTAATTGATGAATTTAAATAATTATGGGAAGGGATACATGTATAGGATGTATCAAGACCCATCCCAATGGAGAGGTTTTCTGTGTTGTATGGCATATGTGCATACACCACACACGATTATCCAGGACTAGGAGTTTGCTCTGGTAAGCTTGTTGATTGATTTGTTTATATCTATAATGTTATTTGGCATACTTAATTTGGTGCAACTATATTTTTAATACTAACGTGCACTGTATACAATAACATCGAAGGTCTCGTAACAAAAGGGTATCATGGATGTAAATGTTGTGGACCTTCTACAAAGGTTAGGTTGTCCAACCAACTATGAAAGCTGATGTATTATTGCTCAAGGGTATTCCTCCCAAAAGGCCACCCTTATAGAAGAGTTGCATCTGCTGTCAATGGTAAACCAAAGAGAAACCAAAGACCTACAATAATGACACCGATAGATTGGAATAGGGCATATGACACAAAGAAGTAGAAGGAAACAACATAACTTTTTGATTCAAATGGGGAACCTATGTTATATGATCCTGAATTTTTTGACACCTATGTTGAGAAAATTCCTATTGGGATGAAAAATAAATCTGTATTTTATGAGCTTCCATATTGGGAACATCTTAAGATTGGCCACTTACTATATCCCATGCATATATTAAAAAATGTTTCATCTTCTTTATGGAGACTCATATCATCGAATAAAATCAGCACATTGGTTGTTATGAGAGAGCTTATTTTTTCAAATATTAAAAATGGGCATTAGCCAAGAAAAGAAACTAGAGGAAAGGTTGGTCCCTCCTGGTCTTTTAAAGAAGGTGATGTCCCATGGATTTTGAAGAAAGATGATCTTTCTATGGTGAAGAATGTTATATTTGAAGGCACCATATTAATATGGGTTGACTCTCTGACGTTCCTTCACTACAGAAGGGAATTCATTGGTGTTGGAATCACGTGACCATTTGAACCTTCTAAGGGTATGTATGTCGAGTACATGATTATTCTTCAATAATGTCGGTAAAAATATGCTATGCACTCACAATTTTCTGGCAATTAATGATGTGTGTGTCTATTTTTTAGTGTCATTATCCTTTGCTTGTGTGAACCATGACTTCCCCCAGGACTTAGAATGTGCCATATCGATATTATTTGCATTTGTATGTTGGATCACATCAAAGGAGATTCATATGGATAGCATTCTACGATGGTATTGAGAGATAGTTGAGATTGCTTGATGTTTGAGAATGAACTACCCACGAGTTTTATGGACTTGCACCTAATTCACCTACCTTATTAGGTTGAATTAGTTCGGGTGCTCTCTTGTTGTTGGATGTTCATCTTGGAGAGGTACATGAAAACATTAAAGGGGTTTCTTCAACAAAGGGCAAAACCAAAGGGATTTATGGTAGAGGGTTACATAGTATATGAGTCATTCTATTATGCCAGTGAGTACATGAAGAAAATTGATGACACACTAGGGGCAATGGTTTGGCAAGATTAATGAGATGAGGACAAAAGGGAAGGGGAGCTACTCCAAACGAACGAAAAAAGGCACTTGATAAAGAGTGAGACACTTATATTTTTTCAAATTTGTATAGAGCAATTGTTTACACTGAAGTTGATAATATATATTTAATCTCATACTATTCATTTTGAATTTTTGTATACATTAGTGAATTTAGAAATTGATGCCATCAATAAATTCATTCGTTACAACACAGAGGCAACTCGACCATGGGTCACACTGTATGAAGAGAAAAGAAAAAAATGGGATAGTGACGAGGAAGCATTAAGATAGTTGAATGGTATAAGCATGCCTTATCCTGATCATTTGAAAGAAAATATCCCAACAATTGGGTGGCTCACCAAATACAAGAGAAATATGCGGTGTTCGATCGTAACCGATGTGGATAATATCTGGATGCACTAAAATTAGGAATCGAGTGCAACAACTCTATAATAACCTCTTTAAGCACCACACTCAATTTATAATATTACACATTTAAACTATAACATGTATTATGTTTTTATTAACGCTTGGGTTATTAGACATTTGGCATCGTCCTTTGTTCTCATTTTTAAAGGTGCATTTGTTCCCATATATGTTGGCATATGGACAACATTTGGGCATTGAGTATGTTGACGACAGACACATCACACATGATTGTGGAGTGGAGGTCAAGTTTGACCAATCTAGTCATGCTAGCCACTATGATCATGTTGGAGTTACTTCACACACACCTAGGATTTATTTTTCCCAAGGTTTTTCCTTGTTTATTAGTCATTATTCAATCTCCTATATTTTAGTAAGAATATTCCTTTGGGGAGAATATTCTCTTCAGTTTTCACTTCAGTTTGATCAGTTGAGTGGAGTATAGATGCTACATTGGAATTATCACCTTGCAACATTGGGATCATCACCAGCTAATGGACATTGTCCTTGGGATCATCACTAGAATAACACATTACTCATGATTCCCTGATCTCCTCCTCACTTAACTCTGTTTCAGTTAGTTAACTGAAGACTGATAGACTAGTTAACTCAGACTAGGTGGCAATTCACTCCCGTAACTGCCTGAGAGACTAGAATAGGTGGCAGTTTACTCCTGTAACTGCTGGTGTGTGTCAAGATCCTATAGACCACCACTATGGAGCATTAGTTACTCATGTATCCTATATCTATTGTAAATTATTCACTCTTTGAGTGTGGAATACGATTAATGAGAATTCTTCCATTCTTTCTCTCTTGTTTCTTCTTTCTCAATTTCTCTCTGCAAATGTGTGTGGTATTTTCTAGCTAGATMTATTCTGTGTAGGTTCAACACATTTACATGGTATCAAAKATGACAGACTGTTAAGAAAAATCTACACCAAATTATTTTTGTAGGTACTGAAGATTGAAGAACACAAAAGATGGAATCTATGTTTTACTAACCAACAATACTTCTCACGCCTCATAACTATTTGGAATGGAAGCCAAAAATTCTGCTTCAACTCAGATGCAAAGACTTGTACCGAATAACTATGGCAACGGAAGTTGAGCCTGATTCCGTCGATGAGAAAAATGACTTTCTCAATAGACAAGATATGGCCATAGGATGTATCTACATGTCTGTTTCTCCCGAACTTTTCCATCAAGTATATGAAGAATCACAAGAATAAACTCCAAATGAATTATGGATCAAATTAGAGGTTCTATTTGGGAATAAAGAAGATTGTGATTTCATGCAGGAGGTTGAACAAATAGAGCCAGAAGAGAAGCCATCATAAGATCAAGCCTCTTATTATGAAGATTATTCTACAAAAGTATTTGCACAAATTTGTATTCCATTAATTGAAGATGATGTCTACTCCATTTCAGATTTATTTTCTGAAATTCATGTGAAAGATATATGGCATGCATCTCAGGGGTCACATGTAGACACTTTTCCATGCGCAATGCATGCATCTCACGAGGCAAAAAGGAAGCCATGCACATCGGACTCTATTATGATATTTTATGTAACACCCCAAGGCCGAGCCCCTACTTAATTATAATTATGCTTATACGCTGGTGAGCCAGATGCTAAGGCCAATGAGCCTGATTTTGTATATGTAAATACACACATATCATCAATAAAATTACACTGATGTGTGTAGACCCTCCATGAAGAAAGAGTTATGGGGGACTAAGCTCCACTAGGTAGGGAAGGGGCTAAGCTAGAGGGCTTACCTCTAAAGGAATAATAATATTATATTATTATTTCCTAGAGGCTAAGGTTTGACTTAATTGTACTGTCCTAAGTTCCTGGGCAGAGGGGACGAGTGTTAAGTGGAGCTCATGCAACTTCAGGGATACATGTGTCAACCTGGGCGAATGCGAATTTTAGGTGGAAGGTCAACTCATTGGGGGGTTCCCTCACCATTCTCACGATCGTTCACCATTGTGTTTGCACTCTCATGAGGTTAGCCACCTTAGAAGAGAGTCATACTCCCCACTGATGCATGCGCCATTGTAACATGCATATACTTGAGTTGTCCTGCGTATTTCCCTTTGAAGCAACACATTTGTATTCGCCTGAGCCGTGTTGTGTCTTAGCGTTTGGCTGTTGCCACTTTCAATGTCCATACCCATTTTCTGTTGCTTCCATCACCCATGTGTTAGATGAATGTTGTTGCTGTATTTCTTAGGAGTTGAATTGAAGAAGCAGGTTGTCAAGCCCATGAGAAACTCTCCCAGGTGAAAGAGTTTGTTGGGAAGTGAGTTCTCCTGGAAGGGAGTCTTGTAGCAGCTACAATACTCTAAGACTTCTGGTCCAGCCTGTTGCTGAAGCCCAAGGTAAGGGAGGTGTAGTAGTCAATGGACTTGTATTAGTGAAGGTGTCCCCTCCTGGGGTGGATCAGGCGTGTGGGGAATGAGGGTCTGTGGGTTGTGGGCGTAAGTGGATCCTGGGATAAAAGATCCTTCCTGTTGTTTTGTGCAACTTCCATGTTGTTCTTGCCAAGCCTAGAATTCCCTTGCCCAGTGGAGATTAGTCCCAGCTTGGGGTTGACCCATTGCTGAGCATGATGAGCAATGTGGTCTAAGGCTGGGAGGTTCGTGGAAGGTCTGCACGCAGTTAGTGGTCATCTATTAAAAGATAAGTACCAATTCTGTGTTCGTTGTATGCTGTGTATTTGTATTTGTATTATAATTAATGAGTAGTATATATATATATATATATGTTGCATGTATGTGTTAATGTTTCTTCTCCATGAACATGTGTATGAGTAGAGTATTGACATTTGTTTAATTGCATTAGATAGATATATATTTATAAGTGTGAATACCAGATGTTATCTCTATCTCCCGGTTAAATTTTATATGTGATTATTTCAGCAAAGTTACTCTGTGGCATGGCCTGGCCTGTTGTTTAAGGCCAAGAATGTCACAAAAATGGTATCAGAGCAGTAAAGACAAAGTTAAGGTTGCTTGGGTAGCGTTACCTGACAGGGGTTGATGGCTGGGGTTGTTACATTTTTTGATCAAAATTCGCAGAAAAAATTGGATATTTGAATTCCTCTCGGGAAAATATCCAATTTCAAAAACAAATCATCCGAAACGGAGTCTGGGAAGTGAAGTTATGATCATTTTAAAATCAATAAAATTTCAACATTTTTTCGGAAACGATCGCACGGTTTTCAAAGTTTCATCCAAACTTTATTTGGATCTTCTTCATTACAAGAAGAGAAAGTGGATATGTGTGGACATCTCAATGGTGCATCTACTTCATTAGATCTGTACAAACATCTGCATCTTCAACAAAATCTTCAACGAGCAAAAACTTGCACAGTTGTGAGGTCTTCTTGGAGTGAAGGACACGGTTGCTTAACAACTGTTTTTTGTTCCTTCTCATTTTTTTTATGCATTATAATTTGAGGGGGGGG
>SNQJ01S0001866.1:260893-277613 GCA_010110895.2 Picea sitchensis
GGTTTCCCATGAGGTTTTCCCTCTTTCCTCATTTATTTCAGCGTATCTTTTGTATTTGGGTACCTAACATGGCCTCGTTGCTGGGACCCATTCCTTATTTTTACCATAGTGATGTTAGGGGGGTGTTGGAGTTACTTCAAACACACCTAGGATTTATTTTTCCTAAGGTTTTTCCTTGTTTATTAGTCGTTATTCAATCTCCTATATTTTAGGAAGAATATTCCTCTAGGGAGAATATTGTCTTCAGTTTTCACTTCAGTTTGATCAGTTGAGTGGAGTATAGATGCTACATTGGAATTATCACCATGCAACATTGGGATCATCACCAACTAATGCACATTGTCCTTGGGATCATCACCAGACTAACACATTACTCATGATTCCCTGATCTCCTCCTCACTTCACTATGTTTCAGTCAATTCACTACAGACTGATAGACTAGTTAACTCAGACTAGGTGTCAGTTCACTCCCGTAACTGCCTAGGAGACTAGACTAGGTGGCAGTTTACTTCCATAACTGCTGGTGTGTGTCCATATCACTCTAGACCACCACTATGGTGAATTATTTACTCATGTATCTTATATCTATTGTAAATTATTCACTCTCTGAGTGTGGAAAATGATTAATGAGAATTCTTCCATTCTTTCTCTCTTGTTTCTTCTTTCTCATTTTCTCTCTGCAAATGTGTGTGGTATTTTCTAGATAGATCTATTCCGTGTAGATTCAACACATTTACAAATCAAAACCTAATAGAGAGGAAGTTAGGTTACATTGGAAAGATACAAGAGATCATGCAAGTGGACTTTTCTTCTTTTCAATGTGTTAGTTTTTGTTGCAAGTGGTGGGATACCTTCGACTGGGAAAATGTAAAGGAAGATCGTGATAGTGGGCTAATATGTATTAATTCTAAAAAAATGTGGGTTGAAACTAAGGAGCCTTATGTTTTCCCAAAACATTTCAACCAAGTGATTTTTACCTAGAAGTGTTGGATGAGGATTGGTGGTTCATACCAAGATATGATCCGAGATCTAAACATCTTTTCGAGAGCAACAATGTTATAATGCTAAGCGAGGAAGATTAGGAGATTAGCATGCAGAGTTAAAGAGCGATAGGGGGAGAGAATTAAATAAATTGTAACCATGGAAGCCAAATAATAAATTCATTATTATTAATGAATTCGTTTTCATATTTAATAATTTAAATTTAATTAATTATAATTTTTAAATAATAAAATTTATTAAATATAACCATTATAAATTTAATGAACAACTATTGTAACTTTATCATTCCCCCCTGCCCCCCTGTTAGAAATATTATCCTCATTCCAACCTCTAATCAATAATTTTCTATCATCCTAAATCCCTAATTATCAATTTAATTATCATAAATCCACAATTTAATTATCATAAATCCACAATTTAATTATAATAATTATTTTATTAGTATTAATTATATTAGGATTATATNGCCCCCCTGTTAGAAATATTATCCTCATTCCAACCTCTAATCAATAATTTTCTATCATCCTAAATCCCTAATTATCAATTTAATTATCATAAATCCACAATTTAACTATCATAAATCCACAATTTAATTATAATAATTATTTTATTATTATTAATTATATTAGGATTATATAATTATTATTAACTAACCATTCTTTTAAATTTATTATTCAACTTTTCATTTATTCACACGTTCCTTTTTCAACCGATTCTCTACCTTTCTAAATCCTTTAATGTTTTAATTATTCTTTTTTGTCCTCTTGCAGGGCCAACATTTCTAAGCCGTCAAACTGGAGGAGGGGCATCTACGCCGTCAAATGGGTGTCTCCTCCTGATTAAACTCATCATAAGGGTATTGAACTCAGGTCGCCTAGCCAATGAAACCCACACTGGAAGAAAATCAACTTGAGGAACCTCCCCCTAGTATGAATCCCCCCCGGGTTTCTTCAGAAGTTCCAATAATTCTAGAGGAAGATAGTCGGGAGGATTATGGGGAAGACCCAGATTTGGAGATCACTAAGATCACTAAAGCATTGAAGTTTGGCCGGAAAACTAATCGAAATAAAAGGGAAAAAGATGCAACTCAAGACAAAGAATTGGAAATCCAAACCACCCTAGAAGAAGTATTCAAGAAAGATGCAAAATCAGGAAAGGCACCCTCTTCTAAGGCACATTCTCAGCCCTCTAAAAGGGGGGCAACCAAATCCACAAGTAAGTAATGAAGCTAGTCTCCTAGAATTGTAGGGATATGGGACAGAAAGAAAAAAAAGGAAGCTATGGGAAATTTAATTAAATAAGAAAAAACCCAAATCCTCCTAATCCAGGCCCTCTGTGAAATTCAACAAATATGGAAAGCAAGCACATGAGAAACTCTCAGTGTAAGAGGAGCCTCAGGTGGAATTTGCACCACGTGGAATACATCAACCTTCCTTGAAGAAAGCAGATATGAAGCAACTCATTGGGTTTTGGTTCAATTGAAACATCTGCCCTCGGGTAATGTTTATCCAATCATTAATGTTTATATGCCTAATAACAATTGGGAGAAAGTAAAATGTTGGGATTCCTTGTTGGGTATCAAAGATGTTGGGTTTCTGCATAACTATATCATAGCAGGTGACTTCAACACAACCTTGCATATGAAAGAAAAAAGAGGAGGCTCAATAGTAAGAGCTCCTTTCAGGGAACACACAAAATATTTGGTCTTTGGTCTAGTTCTATTTGATGTTCACTCCAACAAAGGTAAATACACTTGGAGCAACAAACATTCCGAAGTAGGGCACATTGTAGGTAGGCTCGATCATTTCCTTATCCATAGCACTATGTTATCTCTCCCAAATAAGATCTCCTCTCACATAATTCCCCGGGGTATCTATGATCACCACCCAATATCTCTAACCTTTGACAAAGCAGAAAATTTCGGCCCAATTCCTTTTCGGTTTAAGCTTCTTTGGTTGGACTCCTATGATTTCTCACCTCTTCTCTCTAGTGTGTGGAATCAATGGGTGGTTGGATCCCCTGTTTTTATTTGGGAGCAAAAGCTAAAAAGAACCAAACAAAATATAAAGGACTTGGTAAAGAACTCTCCCCCCTCCCCTAGGGATGAAGTAAAAAAATGTAAAAAGAAGTTGGAGGAATTACAAATAAATATGGAGACTAAATAAATCAATGATACCCATATCTCTAAGGAGAAAGAAGTTTTCCAAAAATACATGAAGAATCTCAAAGATGAAGAAATGAGTTGGAGGCTGAAATCATGATCTCTATGGCTCCAAGTAGGGGACAAAAACACCTCCATATTTCACAAGCAGGAAAAGGCTCGAGTCTCGACAATGTAGAAACATAGTGGAAGAAATAAAGTCATAGTCAGGGGTCCTCATTACCTCCTTCGACGAAATTAAAAATTCAACTTCAACTAATTTTGGGAATCTTTATACAAAGGATGGAGAATAAAATCAAGAAACAAGTGAACATTTTATAGAACATATCCCCATCCTGATCACATAGGAGGATAACATAGCACTAAACAAGGAGGTTTCTGCTGAAGAATTTTGAGAAGTCCTCAATTAGTTTGATCCAAACAAAGCCCTTGGTCTAGATGAATTCAGTCTTCACTTCTATATAAAATGTTGGACCATTATCAAGACTGATTTCATTCGAATGATTAGATATGTTAAAAAATCATTTAGGATGGGTGGTGCCACCAACTCGTCTTCCCTAGCCCTGATCCCAAAGGAGAAAAATGCCTCTTCCTTTGATAGGTTCCGTCCCATATCTCTCTGCAATGTTTCATACAAAATCTTGGAAAAAGTCATTGCAAATAGATTGAAGCCGATATTACCCCACCTCATTCTTCCAAACTAAGGAGGCTTCATTGAAAAAAGGCAGATTTGGGACAATATCATTCTGGTCTAGGAGGCGATCCACACCAGTTCGAAAAATGGAGAAAGAGGTATGGTTATTAAAATAGATATTGAAAATGCATTTGATCGAGTAAAGCATAGTTTCCTTATTGGTTTTATTTTTTTTTGGCTTTAATCAATCTTTTATCTCTTGGATCAGAGCCTACATCTCCACCCCATGGATAGCTCCTTTAATAAATGGTAGGTCTGCCCCCTTTTTTAAAGTCTTAAGAGGCTTAAGATAGGGTTGCCGACTTTCTCCTATGTTGTATGTATTAATGGCAGAATATCTGAATAGAAGATTAGAACATGAAAGAAGAACATGCTCCATCCCAGGTCTGAAGATTGCAAGAGGAGTCAGAAGAATAAACCACTCTTAATTCGTTGATGACACCCTGTTGCTTGGTGGTGCTTCTCAAATGATGGCCAGTCGATTTAAATTGGTTTTGGATCATTATGGTGAAGCCTTAGGAGGGTTTATAAACAAAAACAAGAGCCAAATTGTTAGAAAAACAAGACCGTGGAGCAATAAAATAAAACAAATGCAGAAACAAAACACAAAAGATACACAATACAAGAGAGACACAGATTTACGTGGTTCACCCAGTGTGGGCTACGTCCACCAGATAAATTGCCATGTCCTTTCTTTATTATTATGCATCAAAATGAAGGGATACAACCTACAACAAAACCCACTGTAACTTCCTCTTCTTTCTTTCATAGTCTCCTCTCTCAGAATACAATACTCGCCCAACATCCATAGCCACAATACATTTCCCTCATAAAAGAGGGTTGCCTTCTAGGGAAAAAAACCCTAACATAATCTCTATCGTTAGATCTGTGACCTTATAATGAACGGTTCAGATTTACAATGAAATTACAATATACTTTTACAAGGAAATTTTTTCTTCGGCGGCTTTGCCCCCGAACCCCCATCGGGGGACGCTGCCCTCGAACCCCTGTAGGGGGTCTGCTTTCCCCTATATCCCCCAGCTGGGGGGATAGCCCCCCCAGACCCCATAGAGGGGGTACCCCCCCTCTACACTCCCCCACGTGGAAGAGTGTACATACTTCTGGGGTGTAAATACTTCATGGGGTATAAACACGACTGGAAGTAAAATACCTCTAAATCAGGAAGATAATCAGGCTCCACAACCAACACAAATATAAGCATGCAATATAAGAGCAAGCACTCTATAAAGAATTGCCAGTCTATTGCAATTTCCTTTCTTTGTGGATTGGAAATTCTTCAAATACTTAGGCACTCCAATTAGCTTGAAACCTCTCCCAGGAGAGGCATGTCAGGTTATTCTATAGAAGATAAAAGACCAATTCGAAGTTTGGAGAGCCGTTTGGTTAAATCCGACATGTCGAGTGGTTTTGGTGAAATCAATCCTATATTCATTCCCCATCTTCCAATTCTCCGCTCTTTTGGCTCCAATGGGTATAAAAAAAGCAATGGCTCAGATAATCCGCAAATTCCTATGGCAAGGGGGTAAAGATAATGAGAAAAAATTCCATATGGTCAATTGGACTATAATATGCGCCCCTAAAGAGCACGGTGGGCTAGGAGTCCGAGACCCTGAAAAGATAAATATTTCATTAGGAGCAAAACTTCTCTAGAGATTGATATATGATGGTAACGATTGGTGGAAGAAAGGATTTTGTCACAAATACCTATCAATAAATCAAATAAGATGCTTGGACATAGTTTCTGATAAGCAATCAGGCTCTCCTATCTGGAAACTAATAAGTGCCTCTCTTATGATCTTGCAGGATCATCTTTTCTGGTGTCTGGGGAATGGAAAGGATATCAATATTTGGGAGGATTCCTTCTTTGCCTTCAGAATCCTATCTAACATCCCCTTCTTGGAGCCTTCGTGTACCTGGCTAACAAATCAAGGAAAATCTTCCCTTTTTGACATCTTAGAATGGCATAACAATGGATCTTGGAAGGGGTGGAACTTGGGAGAAGTCCCTCCTATCCTTATTCCAGCTTAATCTTTTCTCTTTCTTATCAATATCTTGGCTCATGTTCATCTTCAACAGTAGGACAACAGAAGTTGGGGTTCTTCTGGTTATTCGGTAAAGGAAGGATACAAGCTCCTTCTCAAGCAATCCCAACTTCCATACAATTCTAACATATGGAAGGAGATATGTAATATAGATGGGCTTCCAAAGATTAATATTTTTGGATGGAAATTAGCACACAACAAGTTGCTCACATGAGAAAATTTTCTTAAAAGAGGTATTATGGGACCGTTTAGATGTGCGCTATGCAGACAAGACTCTAAATCATTAGAGCATCTCTTCCTGGATTGTAATTTCTCCAATCAAGTACCACATCTGGTATATTCAAAATTAACAGATAAAATTGCATGGCCTTAAACATGCAGAGTTATGATTGGGAAATGGAGTAAAGTCTATAATGGATCCTTTTCAAACAAACCGACCTTTCTCTATGTCTGGAAGGCATCCATTAAATTTGTGTGTTGGAAAATATGGTTGGCAAGGAATAAAGCTATCTTTAAAAATAAAATGTCTCCCCCCTTCTATAGTTGCTCATGCAATGGGCTAATTGGGTGAATATCTCTATTCACGAAGAATAAAAGTTGAGCAAGTTGAACAACTAGAAATAATAGAAGAGCTCTGGATGACCAAAATGATTGTCAAAATAAGTCATTCCCCCAAAATATCTCAAAGATCATTCATGCAGCTTCAGATTTCACATCAACAATACAATCTCTGGTTATCTTCTCAAGCGAGATTCACACTATGTTTTTATGGGGCTTCAAAAGGAAACCCAGTGGAGGCATGTGCAGGAAAGGTATTATATAGCCCTAGAGGAAATCAATTTCTAGACTTCTCCTGTAACTTGGGTGAGACTTCCAACAATATGGCCGAAGCCTATGTGATTTATCAAGGGATTTTGTTAGCAAAGGAACAACATCTGAAGCATATAACAATAGTGGGTGATTCAAAAAATATCATCCATTTTTTTGTTCTAGGAACCAATCCTAAATATGCCAAGCTGAAAATAATTATTGAATGAAAAAAGCTACTCTTGACCTCCATTCAAGCTCATTTCTTTCATATACTGAGAGGAAACAATCAAGAAGTAGACATAATGGCTAATCGGGAAATCGACATGGCCCTTGGATCCTTGAGATTCCAAGGGAGGGTCTCCTTCGTAGCCCCTCTCTAATGGAAAAGACCCTCCTAAAAAATTGGGCCAATTGGGCCCACGAAGGACAAAGGGAGACACGTGGAAATATCATGCAATGATGGGATTGTTATAAATGGGAAAGGAGCGACAATACTTCCACCTTCTCCTGGATCATGGGGATGCGCAGATTACGCTTGGCATTGATCCCGTCCTTGGAGATGTGCGATCAGGTTATGTGCTCTTATCCTTGTGGGACTCCACTGCATTATGTACTTCACATCCTTAGGCCAAATCAAGTGATAATAGATTTGATGAGAGATGAACATGTTGTAATCATGAAACGAAGTGTGGAAACTTAGATAGTACAAGCCACGATAGCTCCGTTTGGACCTCTGGTGCGTGGGAAGATCTTCGACAGCCCGAGTTCATGCATCTTTGCCTTTTGATGTCCTATTAAGGATTAGAGAATGTCAATATTGGTTAGTTTCAAGAAGTAAAAAGATGAAGTTTTGTAAATTGACCAAAATCTCCAAGCCTCAGCGTGTTTATGGAATGTTATTGAATTCCCCTGGGGAAATGTGAAATCGGGCACTTGGTGGTCAGGTGGAGAACCACATTCTCCACTTCAGTTTTCTCAATGTTTAGAAGAAATCTCAGAGAGGAGTAATTTAATCAAAGTACAGGGCAAAATTATGGAGAATATAAGAGTAAGTCTGTATATTGGACTAGTTTCTCAGAACTCAACCTGTCTATGGATAGTTTATGATTCTCTGCGTTGGATTGCGGCGGTGGTATTCCAATGGCTTGGCGTAGGAGATCCTATCCCTCTGCTATCTATTGACACCTTGCACTTCAATTAGGTCATATTTCTAGTCAGTTACCTTGGTTTCCTTTTCATTTTAGTTGTGATCCGATTATAATCATTGTAGTCATCCAATAATTATGTCTATAAAATCAAAATTAAGCACTGCCTTGGCCTTGGATTTCTCCTCCATGATATCCTCACCCGTGTATTTACTAAGAAGCTCATGTTTCATCTTCTCCACATCCATGCACTCCATCATTTTCTCATCTGGAAGGGGCACATGGGAAACAAACTCTCGCTCTCTTTGTTGTTGGTTTACCATGTCATGCTCTCCCATTTCTTTTTCCACATCCTCCTCTTCCTTTAACAAGACCGACTTAAAAACAATGTCCTCCCCTCTCTTGATCATAAAACTGGCCTCCCTCTTGACAAACTCGATCCTCTACCACTCCCTCAGTGCCATGGATCGCCTCTCCTTCTCCACAGACTACTCGACTTTCTCCAAGTTACTGTCCTCGTCATCCTTTTAGCCATAATAATTGGTGTCAATTCACTTGTGAATCTCGTACCTAGACCTCCTCTTTTTCGCCTCAGGGGGGCTTATCAAATAACTCTGTGATGTCGGGGAGGAATTTAGCAGCCCCACTTGTACAAATGATTGCTAGAAGATTGTAACATGCCATCTTCTAGCAATCAATTGTACAAGTGGGGCTGTGAAATTCCTCAATGGTGTCAAAGAGCCATTTGATAATCCTCTTGAAGTGAAGAAGAGGAGGTCTAGGTATGAGATTTACAAACAAATTGACGCTAGTTATTATCACTACATGAATGACGAGGACAATATCTTGGGGAAAGTCAAGTGGCCCACAGAGGAGGAGATATGGGCCATAGTGCTAAGGGAGTGGTAGAGGATCAATTCTATCAAGAGGGAGGCCAGGTTGATGGTCAAGAGTGGGGAGGCCACTATCGTTAAGCTAGTCCTATTCAAGAAATGGGAGAGCAGGACAAGGGAAACCAACAACAGAGAGAGCGAGATTTTGTTGCCCATGTGATCCTTTGAGATGAGAAAGAGATCGAGCACATGGTTTTGGAAAAGAATAAACAAGAGCTTCTTAGCAAATACACAAGTGAGGATCTCTTGGAGGAGCAAGTCAAGGCCAAGGAAATGTTTAATATTCAATGATAAGGCATGCTCATGAAGCTTATGGATCATCGTTTTTTTATTTCAAATGTGCTTCTTAACTTCGATTAAATATACAATATAGGCCTTAGGTCATTTTTAATCTTGACAAAGTATTATAATTTAGACATCCACCAGAGTTCCTCTCTTGCTAATCATGCAAAAGGGGCACTGGGAAGCTTTGATCATAGAGCTTAGCGGTCCTGATTATGCCAAAGTAGGGGCCAAGATGATGGGCTTGGAAGGCAATGAAGTTGATGTGCCTGGTGCCACTAGCAAAGGCCTTGGTTATAGATAATTCAGGGCTATGAAATTCCTCCCCGACATTAAAGAGTTATTCGATAAGTCCCTTGAGGTGAAGAAGAGGAGGTGTAGGTATGAGATTTACAAATAAATTGACACCAGTTCACATTATGGCTACAAGAATGACGAGGACGATATCTTGGAGAAAGTTGAGCAACCCGTAGAGGAGGAGATGGGAGCCAAAGTGATAAGGGAGTGGCATAGGATCGATTCCATGCACTAAATTATGAGAGGCATCGAAGAGTGATTTCCTCTGCAAAGCACGACCTCCTCAAAATTTTTGTTGCGGAGGTTTGCATACGTACTTTGTCAATTAAATTGTTTGTTGGTGCATTTTTACGTAACAACTACACCGGTGCACTTTCAATCGCACCGATGCATTATAAAGAGTATAACACACATGTATATTGCATTTTTTCATATAATGTTGATGTTTTTGTTGTTTCATTTATAAGATATATTGTGAGTATGCTAATGATTTCTATGTTTTTAAATTAAATCTGAGATGTATCACTTATTAAAATTTCAAGTTGCCATACAATGTTTAACTTTAGTTTTTCAAAATCATTTAATTTGGATTGTGATTGCAAAAACTTATAACCATTAATACCATATAATGTACAATTATTCTTCAAGGTGAATTGCTTGTTGTCCAACAAGATACAATATGTTGATTAAACGTGTTTACAAAGAAAAATACATAAATAGGATGAGTGAAATGATTGTATAAAATACATAAATACGAAGAGTGAAATGAAAGGTATAAAATAAGGTAACTTGTAACTGCACACAATCCCCAACTATGAAATCTTACAATTTTAGTTCACATAAATTATTCCTATGAATTATGAAAGTGGTGAGAATTTGAATGGATTTCCCAAGCAAGAATCTAAATTGTGTGCCCTTTTGCTTGGCTTGTAAAAGTTATTTGCTGCCAATATTGCACCCGCAAAACAACCATGTGAATTCGATTGCAAAATTTTACTAGAAGATACTTAGACAACACTCAAGAAAGTGAATTAGAGTCGGTCTTGCCGTTAAATTTCCAGGAATCCCACTTAAGACAGACAAATAGTTCATGATGTAATATATTATTAAAGGCTTGTTTCTAATAATTACAAAGTCAATTAATCAAAAAGGATTCGTTCCATTTCTAAAAGCAAGTCTTTTATGCTGCAACCCTTTTCATAAATATCTTGGAAGACAATACAAGCATGAAAATCATAATTACGAGTTGAAAATGCCTCACCCTTGAAATCGGATTTCGAGTACAAGTTGTTAGTGTGATGAAAAATTATCTTTTGGTATGTAAACCGTACTAGTAGCGTATATAGTCTTTCCCAATTCAGTAGTTGTGTACATTTCATATTGGCCTCCATCATCGATGACCATCAAAGTGTTTGAAACATTTACTGGAACAATGTATATCATCCAAACATCTTTTTCATTAAGCATAGCAGCAAAGCCACCCCACAGCCTGAAGTGTTGAACCCTAGGAAGGCAAGGTGTTATTATGATATCATTACTTTCCATCCATGGTGAAGCAGAAAAGGTTGATGTTTTCAAATGTTATCCCCTTTTTATCCTCATGAAGCAACTTCCCAGGATAGCTGAGAGGTTAAAATGTGCATGGTGCCATGATCATCTCCTCTTCCCACCATTCTCAGAATACGGAGAAGGAAATGCAAAGATATGCAAATGCATTACAACCAAGATAGTTCGATGCATATCACAACTCAAACAACCTAGGGAAACAAAACCAATGGATTGAAGACAAGGAGGTGTGGAAAAATTTACACAAGAACTGAATTACAACACATAAAAACATATTTAGAATCTCAAAAAATTCAATTATTTATCTACGAACCATATAGAGGCTGTAAGCCAAAATATATAACAAAATTATCAGAAAACATAAACAAACTTATCTTTTGAATGTTGCAGGCCAAACAACTAGCAGAGTGAGAAATTTCCACCCAGCTGTAGGTAGTTCGATGTGGACACCACCCCCTAACTGGGCTATGATACCACCAGGGCGAAGAAGAAATGAAAAAAACTCAGGTTAGAGTCTTAATTCCCAAGGAAAAAACATTAACCAACCAATACTTCACTGCTTAGTTTTTTAAGACAAAGCAACCCTTATCACCTACAATACATGCCCCACACAACACAAGAAGGTATTCGTTCTCTGCTTAATAGTCCCTTAGAAGTAACCCCTCTCCAGTGCTATTCAATATGTTCTTTAAAAGGTATAGGATGATGTCCCTCAACTCCAGTACAAATTATATTGGCTCTTGGAATTTCCAGAGCTCTCATGGCTAGTTTGATCTATCATGGGCTTGACTTCTTCTCTTAGCAAGAACTCCCATTTTTCCTCTTTTTACTTCTTTCCAAAATTGGATCCCTTTTTCTATTCAAATTTCTCTTCTTGTTGCACAAGTGAAAGATGGAAAGAGAGTCCTAATTAAACTCTTCCTGGTTCAAAAAATGTAGTTAAGAGAACTTGCTAATTTTTACGAAATGATGACTTAGATTGAGGAATTTGTTTCCTCCACTCCTCTTAACCTCTTTTAATTTTGCAACTTAAATTTTTGGAATGGATGAAGGTTCAAGGTAACTTAAGGTAGATTTTTTTAGGCATAAACCCCTTAGACCCCCTTATCTTTCCTCTCTTGTGTTATCATAGCCCCTTTAAGTGCTCTTGCTCCACCGACCTTGGTTATATTTTAATAATTATAGAAACATAATACTTACAATATTCAAGAGGGTTAAACTAGGATAATCACTACAAGGAGAACAACTTCCAATGTATGCTTTTAGTGTTACAAGATTTCAAAAAAAAAAAAAAAACCTCTACTACAACCTCTGCTATTCCAAGCAAAGGTTTTAGCAGATGTTCCATATAAGTATTTTTTTTTGGGTGTCAGAGGTTGTAGTGGAGGATTTTTTGTTGGTGCTTTTAGTGGTAAAAAATGCACCGGTGTTTCCTTAATACAAAAACACCAATGCATACAGATAAATTAAAAAGCACCGATGCGTTTATATATAGTGTGCACTCGATTCGCCTTTTTGTTGTATGCAACACTGATGCTCTTATAATTTGTACGAAATGATGGCTTAGATTAAGGAATTTGTTTCCTCCACTTCTCTTAACCCCTTTTAACTTTTCAATTCAGATTTTTCGAATGGATGAAGGTTCAAGGTAACATAAGGTAGATGTTTTTAGGCATAAACCCCCCTTAGACCCCCTCACCTTTCCCCTCTTTTGGTATTAGAGCCCATTTAGGTGCTCTTGCTTTACCGAACTTGGTAATTTTTTATTAATTGTAGAAATAAAATACTTACAATATTCAAGAGGGTCAAATCAAGATATTACATCCCCTCCCCCTTGGAATAACACCATCATTAGTGTTCTGTTACTGCAACAATTTTTTTGTCATCATTCTTCAACCATACCTGCAATGTCATTTTCTTCATTGTCTTGGTAAGCCTTCAAACTTTACCATTCCAACATATGCCTACAACAATCATCAATGTAAGCATGCACATCATAGCCATTTCTAATCATTAAGTATTTCATCAACATGAATTCCAATCTATCAATATTAAGTTCATAAATAAAGCATATATATTCATATCACAAGATAAAGGTCAATACTTATCTATATGAATATATATCTAATCCATATGGCTGCTATGGATAGAACCCAACTTGTTGTTTTTTCAGACAAACCTAATGCACTCATGATCCTAGGTAGCATGTTATTCATTGAAGCCTCCTCTTCCATGCAATCATTCACCCTCTAAGCTCAACTATCCCCTTATTTGTTACATAGTCCCTCGGGTGATCCATCATTTGCCAAGGCTTTCTTGCAACGAAAAAGTACTGATACTTATAGAGTCTTACAACCAAGGCGCCCCCTGGCTTGCTCTAACATAGCATAACACATCTCAATGGTGATCATGGCATATCATGGGGTTCCAGTATATAATGACATTTTTTCCATGCTTTTCAGCTTTAGCAGCCATCATTTGTCCTTCCTGGACAGATCCATCATCTCACTTGTATCATGTACATACATGAGATATCATCATAATTTCAATAAAAATTATTTTATTTCAAACCCGTTTCATACCTAAATTAGATTTCACAAGTATGAGATTCTTCTCATAATGTTTGGCTCTTGCGTGTGGTAGCACATAATCTTCATTATATGTTTACACTCATAGCCATATCCAAGACCATCCTACCTACAATCTGAACTTTCAATCAACCAAACAACTATAAGTATTCAAGCGTATAATCCATTCATTGCAGCATTTACAACAACCTAGAAGTCATTTTAGAATTTAATGAAAAAAAAAAACTACTCTTTAGTGACATTGAAGGCGATTTAATCTGAGGCTGAATGTGAGCATCACGAGTCCATGTGCGAGTGTTTCTCAGAAAGAGTGCATGTGAATAACTTGGATCCATTTACTGTCAAATCACTACATTATAGCCAACAACCATATCAACTATCATTGAAGGCGTTAGAGACTCATGGTAAAGGAATTGAATGGTTGCATATGTCATTCACGAGATCGGATTTTTTTTCTTTAGTTCATCTGATAAAGAATGAGCACAAACACAATCCCAAATTTGCAACGGTCATCATGAAATCAAAATTAGGATCTACAAGGAAATGAAATTATTCATTGTTCATATTGCCCTGTAGTAATATATGCCTCTGTATGTTGATGATTTAGATCTAACCTAAACATTCTCAATATACAACAATCATGTTGACACACTATCCCAAGTCTAGTTTACTTTTTGTTTGTGGCCCAAGCCCATCTTCATTTTTGGATCTAAGGAAACAATAGCAGGGTATGGGTCCTTAAACAATGATTATTGCAGTTTGCAACACTTTACCTCAATGAAATAAATGAAATAAAGCTCGTGCAAATGCCTTTTGAAGTTTCATAAAATAGTTAAGTTGTACAAGACATCTTGGAGTCTTTGTGTGATATGTTGATTTCTGAAGTATGTGGCCTGATAAAGGGGTAAATGAGCCAAATTGACTGAGTAAAGTCAACAATAAGGAAGCCTATAGCAACAACACCAAATTAGCAACATATAGAGGGAAATTTGCAAACTATTTTCAGCCTCAATTAATAGATAGAAAAAGTATGTTTCCAGTTTTGTGAGATTGACTTCTGTTGCCATTTTGAAGAGCTTTAATTACAATCCCTTTGTTGGGAAACAATAGTGACCTTTTACATCACATGTAGCGTCAAGAAGACCATTCAAAACTCAAATGTCCTATGTTGGAACTCTATCATTCATCCTCCATAAGGATGGTGATACATAAGACTATGATAAAGGGTGTCAAACTTTCATAAAGAATGAATACTTTGTATTTCAGAGTATGGCTGTTATACTGGGATGGAGGTTTGTAATGTACCCACTTATGAAAAATAAATAAAAATGCAATTTCCTCCTTGAAATTGTCATCACAACATCCATAAAAATCAAGAGTTTGTTTCTTTAATTATCATATTCTCTCTCTCTCTCTCTCTCTCTCTCTCTCTCTCTCTATATATATATATATATAAAACAACCCAAGCAAGCATATAATGTGTGGCAATTTGAATCAACCAGTGATGTGCAATGAACTCTTACCACTTTTAAATAAATAGTGGGATATCAGGGCTAATGTAAAGCATAGTTCCAACCTTTAGGTTTGCAAGAAAACAATGAGGCAAAAAACATAGCACAACCAGTGTATTAAGGCACTCGATATTGAAAGGATGGTTTTCTAAAACATTTTCTTCTCTAGAAGAAAAACATACTAGAATATGGGAGTATATGATTAAAAAATTAACAACCAAATTTTAATCTAGTTCTCAGATGTGACATTTTCAAAAATAAAATATTTTTGAAATTTAAAATTTCTGGAAATTTATTTCCATTTTTAGTAAATTCGAATTTGGAATTTTTTTTCCATTTATGGAAATTCCGAATTTCGAATTTGGTAATTGTAATTAATTATTTTGATTGTTGGGCAGAGACCTGATTCGACCCAACTAACTATTTGACTATGACACTTGTATAGAAACATAATATTTTATGTTGATTGCAGGAGGACAAATGGAACAACCATGTTAAATTTAGCTGACCATGACTCCATGAGTGGGGAACATGTTGGAACTACCTCTGGGCTGATTATTACAAGTGGCAAATCAGTGATTTGGCCATTGGCAGCCCCTGAAAATTAGGGATTTAGAAAGCTGCAAAAATTCCCAAGGGAGGTAAAAGACCTGGGCAAATGATAAATAACATATGAGAGGAGGTAGGACGCTGCCAAGTATGCTGGGGAAAAGAGACTATTGATTTTATTGCTATTATGAACACTACTGAGTAAGTGTGAGGCAAGAGGAATCGAGTGAAGTTGAAGGATGTTACAGAGGAGGAGTTTTCCAAGTTCACCCTCATGGATTCATGGTCAGGCTAGGGGGTGAATCGAGCAAGTGGTTTTGGCTGCCATATTCTACGGTTGGGAGGAACGTGGTTGTTCCTTTTGTCTTCTCATGAATTGGTTCAGATATGTAAACCTTTCCTTACTCTGTTCTTGGTTGTTTTGTGTGTAACCGATACTATGCATCTAATTGTTCTAAACCAAAATAATTCTTTCAATGGATGATATCTATCGTGGTATTAAATTTACAATCACAGTCTAAATTCTGGAGTGGTCCCTCCCGAAAATCTGGAATACTAGGCAAATTTATTTAAATACGATTTGAGTTTAAGAGAGCAGATCCATCTACAGGATAGGCTTAATTTGAAGTCGAAATGCTAGGATACTCTGTATTGCTTAAAGAAGACCAATCTGTATAGATATAGGTTTATTTCTGTGATTGAAGTATTAAACATATCTAAATTTGAGCAATCAGATAGGTTTAATTTGAAGTCGAAATGCTAGGATACACTGTATGCTTGAAGAAGACCAATCTGTATAGATATAGGTTTATTTTTGTGACTGAAGTATTAAACTTGAGAAATCAGATAGGTTTAATTTGAAGTTGAAATGCTAGGATACTCTGAATGCTTGAAGAAGACCAATCTGCATAGATATGGGTTTGTTTCTATGACTGAAGTATTAAATAGATCTAAATTTGAGCAATCGGAGTTGAGTAAATTTGTGCCGAAAGGAAACATTTAAATGCATCCCTAATTCCAAACAATCATGCATATTAAAAAGGCTTCCTGTCTTTTACATTTAAGAATTGGAGAGGAATACGAAATAGCAAGAACCTTATGGATCACCCGGGCAGTCATATATTATACACATATATACATATTGGAAAATAAAACGCAA
>SNQJ01S0001866.1:277663-288419 GCA_010110895.2 Picea sitchensis
ATATATAAGGGGGGAGAGTGGTAGTGAGAGAGTGATTTGGAGAGAGGGAGAGTGTGACATCCTCCAAAAAATAAAATATTTTTGAAATTTAAAATTGCTCAAAATTTATTTCGTTTTTAGTAAATTCGAATTTGGAAATTTTTTGTCGTTTATGGCTATTCTGAATTTTGAATTTGGTAATTATAATTAATTATTTTGATTGTTGGGCAGACACCTGATTTGACCCAACTAACTATTTGACTATGACACTTGTATAGAAGCATAATATTTTATATTGATTGCAAGAGGACAAATGGAACAACCATGTTAAATTTAGCTGACCATGACTCCATGAGTGGGGAACATGTTGGAACTACCTCTGCGCTGATTATTACAAGTGGGAAATTAGTGATTTGGCCATTGGTAGCCCCTGAAAATTAGGGATTTAGAAAGCTGTGAAAATTTCCAAGGCAGGGAAAATACCTGGGCAAATGATAAATAACATATGAGAGGAGGTAGGACGCTGCCAAGAATGTTGGGAAAGGAGACTTTTGATTTACTTGTTTTTATGAACACTGCTTGAGTGTGAGGCAAGGGAAAACTGTTGGAGCTGTAGAACATTGCTAAAGAGAAGCTTTTCCAAGTTTTCCCTCATGGATTCATGGTCAGCCTAGGGGGTGAATCAGGCAAGTAGTTTGGCTTCCCTATTCTATAGTTGAGAGGAACACGGTTGTTCCCTTTGTTTTTTTGTAAGTTGGCTCAGATGTGTAAAGCTTTCCTTACTCTGTCCTTGGATGTTTTGTGTGTAACTGATATTATGCATCTACTTGTTCTAAATTGAAATAATTCTTTCAATGGATGATATCTATCGTGGTATTAAATTTACAATCACAGTCTAAATTTTGGAGTGGTCCCTCCCGAAAATCTAGAATACTAGGCAAATTTATTTAAATACGATTTGAGTTTAAGAGAGCAGATCCATCTATATGATAGGCTTAATCTGAAGTCAAAATGCTAGGATACTCTGTATTGCTTAAAGAATATGAATCTATATAGATATGGGTTCATTTCTGTGACTTAAGTATTAAACAGATCTAAATTTGAGAAATCAGATAGGTTTAATTTGAAGTTGAAATGGCAGGATATGTTGTATGCTTGAAGAAGACCAATCTATATAGATATAGGTTTATTTCTATGACTGAAGTATTAAACATATCTAAATTTGAGCAATCAGATAGGTTTAATTTGAAGTCGAAATGCTAGGATACTCTGAATGCTTGAAGAAGACCAATATGTATAGATATGGGTTTATTTATGTGACTGAAGTATTAAATAGATCTAAATTTGAGCAATCAGAGTTGAGTAAATTTTTGCCGAAAGGAAACAGTTAAATGTATCGCTAATTCCAAATAATCATTCATGTTAAAAGATACTTCCTGTCTTTTACATTTAAGAATTGAAGAGGAATACGAAATAGAAAGAAGCTTATGGATCACCTAGGCACTCATATATTATACACATATATACGTATTGGAAAATAAAATGCAAACTGGAAGTAATCTATCTACATCGGAAATTTAAGGAAATCTGGAAAACCCCTTTTGTTTATCAGATGCTAAAACAATCATGGGAATTGATGCCTATCAGAAGATTTTATGCTTCCCTTGTTTTATTTAAAGAGCGGTCTACCCTTTCCACAGTCAAAGTCTGTAACGAATTTAGAAATTTGCGAAAACCTTAAGAAGATCTAGAACAATTTTTGAATTGAATTTTTCACTCTGTGTTTTTTTATTGAGTTTGTAAACTCTGTTCATGTCTTCATTTTTTCGGCATTTCGGAGTTTATTGGTTCAAGTTGCGTGGAATTATTTTTTCCTTGCAAATGTCGAAACCCGAAGTGGCCCCACAGCCTGATCGAATTTCATGATTCGACGATTACCATTGTATGTTGTTCATGCATCAAGCATTACCAAACGCTGAAACCCGATATTGGTTGGGCCCCATACTTTTTTCATGATTTCACGATTCGTCGTTTCACATTATGCAGTGTTTTTGCATCACGAGTTAGTAAACCCCAAAACTCAAAATTGTTGGGCCCACACCCTAATCTCATTTCACAATTCGATATTTCTTATTTCATTTTGTTTGTGTGTCGTGTGTTCATAAATGCCGAAATACTGAACCCCAAAACCCCAAAGTGTTGGGCCCACGACCATTTTTCATTTCAGGATTCGACAATCCGCATGGTCTTTTGTTTTTGTATTCGGCATTTGTAATCGCAGAAACTCGATTGACCTCCGTTTGTTTTTTTTCTCACACACACACACACATATGGGTCGACATTTCTGATATATAAAGGCACACATCGCAGTAGAGTAATTAACTAAGATTTCTTCCATGTACCAGTTGAACAATCATGATTTTTTTTAGGAGATAACCTTAATCACAAGTGACTAAGATATATATATATATATATATATATTTAAAGTACGGAAGTGACCTTATGAATACCAAGAATTATTATAGACCATCTCCAATAGTTACACATGTTTATATCAACCGATGTTTAATGAAAAGTTATAGGTTGAAATGTTGGAAAATTATTGGAGTGAATCGAATTAACACAGTTGAATTACCATAACTAATCACAACAAGAATGATAAAATCGCCAAATGCGAAACCACGAATTAATCGCCATTTCAGATTTTCAGATACTCGGAGTTGGAGGTGTCAAGGAAACTCACGACAAGAATGATAAAGTCACAAAATGCTGAAAGGGACTATTGTGAGTCTCGAAAACCCGAAAGGAAAAACTCCGAAATCCCGTCAACCGTCCATCTCAGTGGGTTATGTGAACCTTCTGATCACTTTGGAGATTTTGTGATCATGAATTTTATAATGTTGGAGTCACGATGACTCGAAGGGAAAAATGTTGAAAACCTCGTCATCCGTTCGATTAATAAAAGATGGGATTAGATTATGGAGTTTTGTGAACCATTGATCTAGCCCCATTTCGGGGATTGTGACTTGCTGAAATGATGAAATGCCAAAGTGTGAAATGCATTTTTATTAGGCTCATGGTCACAGCCAGTGGGCATATGGAATAAGCGTGAGACTCGGTACTTGAAATCCAACGGTGCAGGTGAATTTGAATATGATTAGAGGATTATGAAATATTCATACTCTGAGTTTAACTCTAAGGCCTTACCTAAATCCTATCCTGTATCTGGATATTTAAAAAAAAACTCTAGGGGTCAGTTGATATTTAAACTTTTCGTAGAGGAGTATAGACTAATACTCTTCTTTTACCTAAGTACGTTTGGTCATTTTCATCGTGTGATTATGTATATGGACTAATGCTTGAGGCCTAGTCCATCAACCCACAAAGTCATTTGTATTGTAAACATATGGTAATGGGTTATTTGTAGGGTCTAATGCATAAGTATTTGGCCATAAAGTCCCAAAGTCGTTTGGGTTGTTAAGGCTGTGGTAATGGTTATAAGTACAAACAGATCGGAAAGTAATTATAATTACAGGAATTGAAAGAAACATTGAAATGAGGAATAAACACTTATCATTGATCAAAAAACTTTAAGTTTTCTATGGTAATGACAGTCGACGACAGTAAGGGCTCTTGCAAACTTTCAGACTTAAGCTTTATAACATAAAGTTTACTTGCTTGAATCTCGAACTATTCAAGGATATTTATACAAACATTTTTTTTTTTAGACAGTTTTTGAGGTATATTACATATGGTATCAGAGAAAAAGCTACAACACTAGGCCTAAATAGGGCCACATTAGCTGCTTAGTATTTATTCTGATTTATGTAAAACTAATAAATCTTGTGGGTATAAACAAAAAGCCCTTTCTGTTTTTGTAAATTATGGCAGCTCAGGAGGGTGCAAAAATTAGGATGGAAGGAAATCCATAGCAAGGACATCCTGAAGATCCAAGACATAACACTGATGGAAGCTCACCCATGGAGGTGTTGGAAACAATGAGGAATATTATTGTTGAACTACAGGTTTTCAAGGCCGATGATGAAAAAATGAAGAAAGCACACTAGGAAGAACACGAGATAAATGAAGTCCTATTGCGTAGTATAGTAACCAATAAAATCCCAAAAGATGATAACCATGATGAAGAAGTCAGCAAAAGGGCCTCCAAGAATTTTGGACCGGAAACAGAAAAAGGAGATAGTTCGTCTGAAGGGACACCTTCAACTGAAGACAAAACTATACCAGACAGAAAAAGAAAACAAGTAGACCACCTTGAAGGGGAATTTAAAAAGATTAAACCATCTACGTTTGATGGAGAATCCAGGACATGAGAAGAAGTTGAGGGATGGTTGTTGGACATAAAAAAATACTTCCAGATCTACAACTATTCCAGCAACATGAAGGTCAGAATGGCCATCTACAATCTGAAGGGGAAGGCCAACATTTGGTGGCAGGACCTAAAATTGGCTAAGGACCTAAAGGAGAAATAGTTGGAATGGTCTGAATTTAAGAAGTATTTTAAGAAACAATACCTTTCTGAAAGCTATTATGAAAGGAATATGAAAGAATTTTAAGAGTTACGACTTGGACAGATGATGATGGAGGCCCTTATAAATAAATTTCTAGAACTACTAAGGTTCACACCATACATCCGAGAGGATAAGGTAAAAATCCAACGATTCTTAAGCTGTTTACAATAGTCTTACAGGGACAGAATTGAGTTTGTCAACCCCAAATCCTTGAGTGAGGTATTCAGGAAAGCACGAATGTGCTATTACTAGTATTAACAATGGGTAGAGTTTCCCAAGGCCTGGAAGGATAAGAAGAAAGATCAAATGAACCAGTGGAAGAAGGGATACCAACCAGCTTCTTATCGGAATGCAACAAAAATTTTCCCAAGAAAGGATTTTCACTCCAATCATCCGAATACGCAAGGTAGTGGTAAACCGGTAAACCTAGGAACGGAGAAGTTTATGGACAACTCCTGCGAGCCATTAAAGTGTTGGGAGTGTGTAGAGCCTCATCTAAGGAGGAACTATCAATGTTTAACTTGAGAAAACATAACTATTGTTCATAATCTGTAGGAAGTCTCGACAGTGGGAGACATGGCCAGAAGCCTGCATCAGATAAATGTAGCCATAGATGGTCGACAAGCTCACCACTAGTCCTCGGTGGTAGAAATCGAAGGTAAAATCAATGACACTCAAATTTCTATTTTAGTTGACCCTGGAGCTACGTTAAGTTATATTACTCGTAATATAGTAGAGTCGAATAAACTTAAGAAACTGAAGCATGCAAAATCATGGCTGGTACAACTAGCAACAGGTACTAAAAGGAAAGTAGTTGACTTTATTTATGATTTTGAGTTTAACTTAGGTGTTCAAAAGATAAGGACCAATCTGAACATCTTACCACTAGGATCTTCTAATATGATTATCGATATGGATTGGTTGGAACAACACAAACTAGTACTAGACTGTTATACAAAGATACTTAGCTATAAAGATGATTCTGACACTGTTAGAACAACCCAAGGCATACCAAAACCTGTATCAGTCGAACAAGTTTCAGCGATGCAACTCAAGAAATGTATTATAAAGGGATGTCAAGTTTATGCCATCGAAGTGACGAATCTATTAGAAAAATAAGATAAGACAAAGTTAGAAGACTTTGTTGTCCTACGTGAATTCAAACATGTTTGTGGACGAGATACCATAATTACCTCGTAGAAGGAAAATAAACTTCTCCATATATCTACTACCCAATTCAGTCCCTATCTCAAAAGAAACTTATCGAATGAATCTACCAGAACTGATAGAATTAAAAATCCAATTACAGGAATTGTTGGACAAAGAGTATATCAGACCGAGCATTTCACCATGGGGGGCACCAGTCCTCTTTGTGAAAAATAAATACGGTACTCTAAGACTATGTATCGATTATAGACAACTGAACAAAATGACCATTAAGAATGAATACCCCTTACCAAGGATAAATGATCTGTTCGATCAAGTTGGTCTGGCCAAGATCTTTTCAAAATTGGATTCACGATCCGGTTATCATCAAGTTAGGATAAAGGAAAAGGAAATAAAAAAAAATACCTTTTTGAACAAGATATGGACACTAGGAGTTTGTATTCATACCTTTCAGACTCACTAACGCACCAACCACATTTATGTGCTTGATGAACAACATTTTCAGTCAGTACTTAGACAAGTTCGTAGTAGTATTTATCGACAATATTCTGGTCTATTCTAAAACGGAGGAGGAACATGAAGAACACTTAAGAATAGTTCTCCAAACATTAAGGAAACACAAACTATATGCAAAACTCGACAAATGTGACTTTTATCAAAAATAAATACAATATTTAGGACATGTCATTTCCTCAGAAGGTATTTTCGTAGACTTGGAAAAGATAAAATCCATTATGGAATGGCAAGTACCTAAGGATGTGGCAGATATCCGATCATTCATGGGAATCACCGGATATTATCATAGATTTATAGAAGGGTTTTCCAAGATAGCCAACTTATCACGTCACTACAAAATAAAGGAACCAAGCTTAACTGGTCGCAAAAGTGTCAAGACAACTTTAACAAGATGAAATAATTATTGACATCGGCACCCATTTTGGTAGCAGACCCAAATAAAGACTTCACAGTTTGTGTTGATGCAAGTAAAGAGGGACTAGGTGTTGTCCTAACTCAGGAAGGGCACATGATTTGTTACGAGTCCCGAAAATTAAAAGAACATGAGTGAAATTATGTCACTCATGACCTAGAATTGGTAGTAGTAATACATGCCTTAAAAATGTGGTTACACTATATAATGGGTAGAAAATTCCTACTATTGATGGATAATAGCGAGGTGAAATATTTGTGGCAAGACAAGCAAGGTGGCTAGCCTTCTTGAGAGAATTCGACGTCGAGGTCAGACATATCAAGGGTAATTAAAATAAAGTAGTTGACGCTTTAAGAAGAAGAGTCCATGGGTTATTTGATATAAATATCAGCAGGGCAGAAAGTGATCTAGAATAAAGAATAAGGACGACAGGTATTAACATCATAAATTACACTAAGATAACGACAGAATTACAAAACAGTATTGCCAACTCTGACAAACCAGATCTAAGCATCGACAAGAAAGGACTATTATGACTTAAAAATAAACTTTACATACCAGATTCAACATAATTGAAAGCAACAATTTTGGACGAAGTGCATAAGAAACCATATTCTGGCCATCTAGGTTACCAGAAAACAATAACAACACTTAGAAAACTATTTTTCTGGCCTAGCATGAAGGGCAAAACAGCATAATACTTGGCTAGGTGCCAATATTATCAACAGGTTAAGGCCAAGCACCAACATCCAACCGACCTATTACAACCATTACCAGTACCATAATGGAAATGGGAGACTATATCACTGGACTTTATAACAGGTTTGCCTAAAACACCGAAACATAATGATTCTATCATGGTTGTAATCGATAAACTTAGTAAGTATGCACCTTTATTCCTGTAATGTCTACTTTTAAATCTATAAACATTGCTGAAATATTCATGAAAGAAATTTTTAGATTACATGGTATTCCTAAAATCGTGATTTCAGATATAGACGTAAAATTTACATCCTCTTTTTGGAAGGAATTGTTTGCAGGGCTAAACACTAACTTGAATTTTAGTACAAGCTATCATCTACAAATGGATGGACAGACCGAAAGGAAAAACCAAATCATAGAGGATATGCTTCACATGTATGTAAGAACAAAACCAAGCAAGTGGGAAGACTACGCGCACTTGGTAGAATTTGCATTTAACAATGGGTACCAAACTTCAACTAAGTTGAGCCCTTTCGAAATACTATATGGAAGAAAGTGTACGACTCCAACTAGTTGGGATAACTTGGCTGACAGACTCATGATTGGACCAGAGATGCTCCAAGAAATGGAGAACAGGTAAGAAAGGTACAACATAACTTGAAAGAAGCATAGGACAGACAAAAGAGTTATGTAGATCAGAAAAGAAGACCCTTGGAATTTCAAGTAGGAGACCATGTTTATTTGAAGGTCAAAGCCTGAAAGATCTTGTTGACGTTAGGGAATTGTGCCAAGATAGAACTGAGGTTTTGTGGGCCCTTCAATAAACTAGCTCAAATTGGACCCATAGCATATCAACTTGCACTTCCAACTAATCTAAGAATTCATAATGTATTTCATGTTTCGTTGTTGAAAAAGTATATTCATGACCCTACTCATAGAAATTATTGGAACTTCCTGTAGGTGGAACCCGAAGGTGAGTTCTAGGTGGAACCCCTACTCATTCTAGACCAGAGAGAAATAACACTTCGGAATAGAGCCATCGCTCGGGTAAAGGTGCAATGGAAGAACTTTAGTCCTGAGGAGGCCACTTGGGAGTTGGAGGGAGATTTGCGGAAATCTCATCCAATCCTATTCCAAGAAAGCAACAAACACTGAGTAAAGTGTTTTAATGAAGTGGGAAAGGATGTGACATCCCCCAAAAAATAAAATATTTTTGAAATTTAAAATTGCTCGAAATTTATTCCGTTTTTAGTAAATTCGAATTTGTAAATTTTTTTCCATTTATGGCAATTTCGAATTTCGAATTTGGTAATTGTAATTAATTATTTTGACTGTTGGGTAGACACCTGATTTGACCCAACTAACTATTTTACTATGACACTTGTATAGAAACATAATATTTTATATTGATTGCAGGAGGACAAATGGATCAACCATGTTAAATTTAGCTAACATGGACTCCACGAGTGGGGAACATGTTGGAACTACCTCTGGGCTGATTATTACAAGTGGAAAATCAGTGATTTCTCTATTGGCAGCCCCTAAAAATCAGGGATTTAGAAAGTTGCAAAAATTCCCAAGGGAGGGAAAAGACCTGGGCAAATGATAAATAGCATATGAGAGGAGGCAGGATGCTGCCAAGTATGATGGGAAATGAGACTTTTGATTTACTTGTTGTTATGAACACTGCTTGACTGTGAGGCAAGGGAAAATTGCTTGAGCTATAGGACATTGCTGAAGAGAAGCTTTTCCAAGTTCACCCTCATGGATTCATGGTCAGGCTAGGGGGTGAATCGGGCAAGTAGTTTGGCTGCCTTTTTCTATGGTTGGGAGGAATGTGGTTGTTCCCTTTGTTTTTCCACAAGCTGGTTCAGATATGTAAACCTTTCCTTACTCTGTCCTTGGATGTTTTGTGTGTAACTAATATTATGCATCTACTTGTTCTAAATCAAAATAATTCTTTAAATGGATGATATCTATCATGGTATTAAATTTACAATCACAGTCTAAATTCTGGAGTGGTCCCTCCCGAAAATCTGGAATACTAGGAAAATTTATTTAAATACGATTTGAGTTTAAGAGAACAGATACATCTACAGGATAGGCTTAATCTGAAGTCGAAATGCTAGGATACTCTATATTGCTTAAAGAAGACCAATTTGTATAGATACAGGTTCATTTCTGTGACTGAAGTATTAAACAGATCTAAATTTGAGCAATTGCATAGGTTTAATTTGAAGTCGAAATGCAAGGATACGCTGTATGATTGAAGAAGACCAATCTGTATAGATATAGGTTTATTTTTGTGACAAAAGTATTAAACAGATCTAAATTTGAGCAATCAGATAGGTTTAATTTGAATTCGAAATGCTAGGATACTCTGAATGCTTGAAGAATAACAATCTGCATAGATATGGGTTTATTTCTATGACTGAAGTATTAAATAGATCTAAATTTGGGCAATTGGAGTTGAGTAAATTTGTGTTGAAAGGAAACATTTAAATGTATCGCTAATTCCAAACAATCATGCATCTTAAAAGAGACTTCCTGTCTTTTACATTTAAGAATCTAAGAGGAATACGAAATAGAAAGAACCTTATCGATCACCTGGGCGCTCATATATTATACACATATATACATCTTGGAAAATAAAATGCAAACTAGAAGTAATCTATCTACATCAGAAATTTAAGGAAATTTGGAAAACCCCATTTGTTTATCAGATGCTAAAACAATCATGGGAATTGACGCCTATTAGAAGATTTTATGCTTTCCTTGTTTTATTTAAAGAGCGGTCTACCCTTTCCACAGTCAAAGTCTGTAATGAATTTAGAAATTTGTGAAAACCTTAAGAAGATCCAGAACAATTTTTGAATTCAATTTGTCACTCTGTGTTTTTTTATTGAGTTTGTAAACTCTGTTCGGCATTTCGGAGTTTATTGGTTCAAGTTGCATGGAGTTCTTTTTTCCTTGCAAACATCGAAACCCAAAGTGGCTCCATAGCCTGATTGAATTTCATGATTCGACGATTACCATTGTATGTTGTTCATGCATCAAGCATTACCAAACGTCGAAACCCGATATTGGCTGAGCCCCATACCTTTTCGTGATTTCACGATTCAACGTTTGACGTTGTGGAGTATTTTTGCATTGGGAGTTCGAAACCCAAAATTGTTGGGCCCACACCCTAATCGAATTTTGCAATTCAACATTTCTTATTTCATTTTGTTTGTGCATCGTGTGTTTGTAGACCCTGAAATCCCGAACCCCGAAACCCCAAAGTCCTGGGCCCACAACCTTTTTTCATTTCAGGATTCGACAATCCATGTGGTCTTTTGTTTTTGTATTCGACGTTTGTAATCGTCGAAACCCGATTGACCTCCGTTTGTTTTTTTTTGATATATATATATATATATATAGACATTTCTAATATATAAAGGCATGCATCGCA
>SNQJ01S0001866.1:288429-309932 GCA_010110895.2 Picea sitchensis
ACACACACGCACACACACACACACACACACACACACACACATACAACAGTTACAGATCTTTATATCAACCGGTGTTTAATGAAAAGTTATAGGTTGAAATGTTGGAAAATTATTGGAGTGAATCAAATTAACACAGTTTAATTACTAGAACAAATCATGACAAGAATGATAAAATCATGAAATGTGAAACCACAACTTAATCGCCATTTCGGAGTTTCGGATACCGGAAGTTGGAGGTGTCAAGGACACTCACGACAAGAATGATAAAGTCACAAAATGCTGAAAGGGACTATTCTGAGTCTCGAAAACCCGAAAGGCAAAACTCCGAAATCCCGTCAACCATCCATCTCAGTGGGTTATGTGAACCTTTCGATCACTTCAGAGATTTTGTGATCATGAATTTTATAATGTTGGAGTCACGATGACTCGAAGGAAAAAACATCGAAAACCTTGTCAGCCGTTCGATTAAGAAAAGATGGGATCATATTATAGAGTTTTGTGAACCGTTGATCTGGCCCCATTTTGGGGATTGCGACTTGCCGAAATGCCAAAATGCCGAAGTGTGAAAGGCATTTTGATTAGGCCCATGGTCACAGCCATTGGGCATATGGAATAAGCGCGAAATCCAATACTTGTAATCCGACGATGCATGTGAACTTGAATATGATCAGAGGATTATGAAATATTTTTACTCTGAGTTTAACCGGAAGGACTTACCTAACCACTATCATGTATCTCGATATTTTAGAAAAAAAAACAAAAAAACTTTAGGGTTCTGTTTATATTTAAACTTTTCGCAGAGGAGTGTAGACTAATACTCTATTTTTACCTAAGTCCGTTTGGTCATTTTCATCCTGTGATTATGTGTATGGACTAACACATGAGGCCCARGCCATCAACCCCCAAAGTCGTTTATGTTGTTAAGACTATGGTAATGGTTATAGGTACAAACAGATAGGAAAGTAATTATAATTACAGGAATTAAAATAAACATTKAAATAAGGAGTAAACACTTATCGTCGATCAGAMAACTTTAAGTTGAATGGTAACGACAGTCGACGACAGTAAGGACTCTTGCAAGCTTTTAGACTCAAGCTTTATAACATAAAGCTTACTTGCTTGAATCTCGAACTATTCACGCATATTTACACAAACAATTKTTTTTTTCCAGACAGTTTATGAGGTATATTACATCAAAGTAACTTGAATAATAAAAGAGTTTTGTGACTATCACTTCCAAAAAAATGATTAATTGAGGTCAAGGGAAGACAATGCTATTAAGGCTAGGATTGTCTAACAAAAGAATACGTATTAAAGTTGTATAACTATTTGATTCTCCACTTTGGTTTGACAAACCCATGATGCTGCTCAAACAAGATAATCATTATCGAGGTAAGTAGTCATAACCTTCAATAGTAATGCATTTAGAGAAATGTAACCAAAATACTACATTGAGAAATGCTAAGTTGGCCAAACTTAGCCATTCTAGTGGAATCTCATTATAAAAAAGTTCCAATTCACTATGAATTATCTTTCAAGCTAATTATATTGGAACTCAATTAATTTGCATCCAGTATGAGGAAGACATGCCTTTAATGAGATTAGGAAAACTGCAACTTCACATTGCAAAAGGGTCGATCATGGAGATGGGAGTGACCAACAATTCACATAGTTTTGAAAAGTGAAATACAACTACAATTTTGAGTGCCTTACTTCAAATCCTTAGTTATATAAATCCCTTTAAATCCCCACAGGAATATAGTTTCTTACTGTACAATAATAATGGAATTTTCCAAGGTCTACCATATATATTTTTAGTAGTTCAAATTATCTACATTTTGGTGATCTATGCTTTAATTTCGAGCACATCAAACAATTGTTGCAAAGTCAAATGCTAATTCAGATGAGAAGTGGACACTCTACTTTGAATATATTTTCAATCCTGAATTTTATATATTTCTTGTAAATCACCCAAGTTGAAGGGTTGTATTTGCATATTTAAAGAATTCAAACTATATGCCAGATCTGATTTTGGCTTTGTTTTTAATGCTTCAAATAATGATCTTTTACAAGTTTTATCGATTTCAATGCATTAACTATTACCAATTCAATCCATACATTAAAATTTAGAAAATGTGGAAGCTCAATTGTAGTAAACTTATCAGTGGTTGGGGAAAACAATTTTGAAATGGAACTGAACATTAAGGCGTTTTCCAATGTAATTTGGAGGCTAAAAAATCTACAATCATATCAAAAAAATGAGAAAGACTGTTGAGGCTGCCACACATGGTTGCACTATGTTTAGGATGGAGATGAGCAGAGATCAAAGTAGGTATCGACCCACAACGACCTTGGCTATCACAAAATATCTAAAACCATAATTAACAATAAATTCCAGGTCTTCATTTGATACTAGTTTTATGTTTTGTTGATTTGTTCCTATGCATTGTACTCAATTGATAAACCTGATTTTTCTTCTGGTGATATAGCCTGTTCCATAATAGAGTTGTTATAACTATTGTTATATGGTAGTGGAAGATCAGAGACTATTCATTTAACATTGTGGTTCTATTGTTATGATTGATATTCTCAGTTGTTTAAGTGCTTTGGTTGAGGGTTGTTTCCAACATGGAAGGCATTGTCTAGAGCCTGATTTTGGTATGTTTTTATTACTTTTTAATGCTCAACTCATGGTCCTAATCAACATATGGAAGGCGCCTTATTATCACTATTTTGATCCTAAACTCGCATGCAAATCCAAAGGTCAAACTTTTATCCACGACCTCAAAGCCACTAAGACTGAAAAATATGAGTTGTCGGAGGGAGTGCTTTCCACCTTGAAGTATAGTTTGTGAGATGAGATATCTATCACCAATCAATAATCTAGCTAGATGTGCTTGTCTTAGTAGGGGAGTTTGGGAACATGTAGCAGGAAGACTCCCAAAGTGATTGCATACAATTAATCATTACATTCAAGATTACAACATATTATTGGTCTTAAATACTAAGCTAGAGATAAAAACAAAAGAAATTGAATTGCAAAAAAAATGTGATGTCATGGACTCCAAACTAAGGCCATGTCGTATATCTCATATGACATTGGAATCTATTTGATATTTCTGTCAATGTGACTCCACAGAAAATTGATATAACGACAGAGAAATGATAGGGAGAAAACTTGCTAACAATTCAACATACCCATTTTTTTGTCCAAGAGAGTGATGGTAGGTTAAGATTGAATTATGAATTTTGAGCCTTTAGAGTACAAGCTCATTGTTTTAGACTACATAACCATTATACAAAATGAGCATGAAGTAAACCATGAAACCAATAATGCAGATTCATGTAACAGATTTTTGGATCGACTATTTTGTCGTAGATTTCATACTTTCCAATAGATTTCCAACTTAAGATGATATTAACTACCCTTACTTAGTGGTAATCACACTCCTTGGTACATAAAGAAAATCAAGCAGAAAAAGTATAGATCCAATAACATTTGGGATGCACCTCTTCTATTGTTTGAGTATATATTTCTTTAACTTATTGACTTCCCCTCCCACATAAACGTTATTGCAGTAGACATATAATTACCTTCACCAGACAATGTATTGCAGAGATGCCAAAATTTCTCAGTTGAAACTTTTTTGTTGTCCTCATTTTCGAAGACCTCAACCAACAAATTGTGCAATTTGAGCCTTTGTCTCAAAGCTACATCTACATCTTCAAATCAATACAAATGGTAATTGTACAAAGCAAGGAAAACAACCACATCTCCTGCAATCGATTGGAATGGTAAATAGATGAGGATTATCAAGAGAAAATAAGATCATATCTACTAAAAGAGCTTCATCTACAACATATTTTCTTCAATTAGGAACCATCAACGAAGTTCACTACATTCTTTTGACAACTTTCAACCTTGGAGGAAGGTTATCAAATCTCGATATCTTGAGGACATAGTGATAGTACCTTTAACCATAGGATGCACCCCAAGTGTCATTGTCATATTACTTGATACCTCCTCTGGACAATATTCCCATGGAACAGGGAAAACCTCAATGTCCCAAAGTATAGCCACAGGTTCTGACAACGCCCTAAATTATTGGTTACCTAGATGTGCTAATTCTAGATCCAATACATCCAGAACTTGATTTCCAACTGATTGTCCTAGTATAAAATACATATTAGTTGAAAACGAGTTGATGGCCATATTGATTTGGGAGAAAGATATTTATCGGATATCCTCAACAAAAGCTCTCATTTTTGTTCAAAATTAGGGAAACCATGAATTCTAAGAATGAAGTTGCTTAATCTAACATGTTAATGCCATCATGTTGTTATGTAAATAGATACAAAGCAACGTCCATTTACAGCATGATTTCTACATAAACTATATAGTAGCACAACCATACTTTTTGTTTTTAAGCAGTCTATCAAGATTGTAGAGGTAAGAGGTTTGAATTCTCCATTTTTCTTGAGCCCATACAACACCTAGTGTTGTAATATGGCTCTGATACCAATTGTGATGTACCTGGCCACCTCAGTGCCTGCTAGAATGGAAATTTCTAAAATTTAGTCATCTTTGTACCATTTTCTACATGATATTGTAGAAGGGTATATAGTGATAACCCCCCTAATGGTAGGCATATCCTTTGTTTCTTACTATCAATCTCTCATTATAGCACCAATAATCGTTTCCTTGCAATTTAGTTCTCAAAATATCAAGTACTTAAGCGAAATCATGCATTTTTTAAAACCCATTCCATTTTATTCATGTGTGATTTTATTCAAATCTATCAATGTTGAATGCATCTTGCTAGTAATTTTTTTTCCTTGCACGAAGAAGTGGATTTTTATGACCATTGCTACCTGTTCATGTTCTATTTGTGTTTTGTGACTCAAGGGTTCCTGGAAGGTATAAAATAAGGAAACTTGTAACTACACACAACCCCCATCTATGAAATCTTACAATTCTAGTTCACATTAATTATGCCTATGAATTATGAAGGTGCTGAGAATTTGAATGGAGTGCCCTTTTGCTTGGCTTGTAAAAGTTATTTGCTGCCATTATTGGACCTCTAAAACAACCATTTGAATTCAATTGCCAAATTTTACTATCATATACTTAGACACCACTTGAAGAAAGTGAATTAGAGCCAGCCTTGCCATTAAATTCCCAGGAATCCTGCTTAAGATAGATAAATAGTTCATGATGTAATATATTATTGAAGGCTTGTTTGTAATAATTTCAAAGTCAGCTAATCAAAAGGATTCAGTCTATTTCTAAAAGCAAGTCTTTTATGCTGCAACCCTTTTCATAAATATCTTGGAAGACAATCTAGGCATGAAAATCACAAGTACGAGTTCAAAATGCCTCACCCCTGACATCAGATTTTGAGTACAAGCTATGAGTGCCATGAAAAATAATCTTTTGGTAAGTAAACAATAGTAGTAGAATATACAATCTTTCCCATCTCACTAGTTGTGTACAATGCATATTGGCCTCCATTATTGACGACCTTCCAAGAGTTCGAAGATTTTACTAGAACAATGTATATTGCCCTAACACCTTTTTCATTAAGTATAGAAGCAAAGTTGATAAAATGAGAATACAGAGAAATAGCAGAGAAGAAAATAGTATTCAGTATATTGAGTATATGAGGAAAAGAGTACATCGAGAAAAGGGAAAAGAGCTAAGCTAAATAGGCTCAAGCAAATCAAGAAACGAAAGTACAGCTGGCCAAGACAACTGGCAGTGTATAGTTAGACTGTTGAGGTTACATTATATTTAACACTCCCTCTTAAACTCAACAGTTACAAACATCGGCACTGATAATGCCCAAGTGCTGTCTCTGAAAATCAAAAATGGATTTTCCCAGTGGCTTTGTGAAAACATCTGCGAGATGATCTCGAGAGCCACAAAATTGAAGTGCTATGTCACCATTATTGACGAACTCGCGAATGAAGTGAAAACGAGTGTCAATATGCTTGCTTTTCTTGTGAAACACATGATTTTTGGATAGATCAATTGGTGAGGTGTTGTCACAGAAGATAGGAGTTGGCTCCTTTTCCATATGTGACATATCATTCAAAATACTTCTCAGCCACACAGCTTGACAGGAAGTTGAGGTAGCATCGACATACTCTACCTTTGCAGAAGATATTGATACAATGGGTTGCTTCTTTGATGCCCATGAAATCATGTTTGTGCCCAGGTGAAAAGCATGTCCTGAGGTGATTTCCTGTCATCTAGGCTTCCCACAAAATCACTGTCTATGTAACCAGAGAGATGATTATCATCAGACTGAGTGTACCATAAGACAAAATTGAGAGTTCCTGCAACATATTTCAGAATCCTTTTCGCCATCTTCCAGTGAGAATCTTTGGGGGATTCCATAAACCTGGAAACAAGGCTGACTGCATACATAATATCAGGCCTAGTTGCTGTAAGATACAACAAACTTCCTACTAAACTTTTGTACAGGGTAGGGTCCACTGTAGGGCCTTCATCTTTCTTTCTCAATTTTGTGCCTAGGGGTATAGGAGTTTCTGCTGGATTGCAATCTTCCATGCAAAATCTTTTGATGATGTCTGCTGCATACTTTTGCTGACAGACAAAAATGCCTTTGGTTGATTGATCAACCTCAATTCCAAGAAAAGATTTCATTATGCCAAGATCTATCATTTCAAACTCAGATTGCATGACATGTTTAAAACTGGTTAACTCAAGATTTCCAGTATATATCATGTCATCAACATATAAACATACAATCAAAATTTTACCGTGCTGATCCATTTTGGTGTATAAAGTTGGCTCATTTTGGCTTCTGCTGAAACCACTTTTGATCAGGTAAGTGTCAATTCTTCTGTACCAAGCTCTTGGAGCTTGTTTTAAGCCATACGAGGCTTTCTTCAACCGATACACTTTGGCTGGCTGCTCTTGGATTTCAAATCCAGGTGGTTGATCCACATAGACCTCTTCTTCTAAGACACCATTTAGGAAAGTTGACTTGACATTCATCTGGTATACTTGCCATTTGTGTTGAGATTCTATGGCTAAGAGAGTCCTTACAGTTTCTAATCTTGCTACTGGAGCAAAAGTTTCACCATAATCGGTACCTGGTTGTTGTGAGAATCCTTTGGCAACAAGTCTTGCCTTGTGTTTTTCAATCTGTCCCTTTTTATTGAGTTTAGTTTTGTAAACCCACTTGACACCAATACTTTTCTTGTGTTTGGGCAGATCAACAAGATCCCATTTCTCATTCCTCTCAATGGATTCAATCTCTTGGTTCATGGCTTGAACCCAATGTGTCTCCTTAACTACTTCTTTAAAAGACGTGGTTTGACATGACATTAAAGCAAAAAAGTTGTGATGTTCAATGTCATCCAACTACTGATGCATTTCTCTCAAACTTCAAGTTCTCTAGTTTGGAAGTTCAGAGGATGAGTCTCTACTAGAAGTTAAGTTATATTGAGAGTTTTCAGATTGTCCTTGTACCTGCAATCTTGGAAGAGCAGGTTGAGGTATTGGCTGTCCCGAATCTTCTGCATTTTTAGGACTGGGAAGCAATGGATTTTGACTGTCCATTTGTTGATTTCCAGATTCGTTCAGAGTTGATTTTCTAGAAATTTTACATCTCTGCTGAGAATTAGTTTCTTTGATACTGGATTGTAAAGCATATAAGCTTTTGATGTTTCACTGTATCCAGTAAAGATACATTTCTCACTTCTGTCATCCAGTTTCTTCCTTAATTTGGAAGGTATGTGAGCGCATGCTATGCATCCAAATGTCCTTAGATGAGAAACATTTATCTTTGTCCCACTCCATGCTTCTTGAGGGACTTTCATCTTGAGACTGGTGGTTGGAGATATATTCAAGAGATAGACTGAGCATGCTACTGCTTCAGCCCAAAAAGTCTTTGACAAACATTTCTCTTTGAGTAGGCTTCTTGCCATGTTCATAATTATCTGATTTTTCCTTTCAGCCACTCCATCCTATTGTGGAGTATACCTGGCTGTAGTTTGCATGATGATGCCTTGTGATTTGTAGAAATTTGCAAATTCTTTGGAGCTGTATTCTCCTCCTCCATCTGACCTGATTGCTTTTACATATTTTCCACTCTATTTTTCAGCTTCAACTTTGAATTCTTTGAATTTTGCAAAAGTTTTAGACTTGTGTCTGAGAAAATAGATCCATATTTTCCTGCTAAAGTCATCAATAAACGTTAGAAAATAAAAGCTACCACCTATTGACTCTATTTGCATTGGTCCACATAGGTCAGTGTAAACAAGTTAGACATTACACTCAACAAATTATGTTACCTATCATGTGATTGCTACATCCACTGTCTAGCAACCAGAGATCTTTATGATGTTCTTCAGTCTTGTGGCACGAGAGAAACATACCTTCGGAGGTTTCTCCTTCATGATGTGAGATATGTGCTCTGCCTGTAAACATGTTTAATCAACATATTGTATCTTGCTGCACAAGAAACAATTCACCTTGAAGAAGAGTTAAACATTATATGGCATTAATAGTTATAACTTTTTGGAATCACAATCCAAAATAAACGATTTTATAAAAATAAAGATAAATATTATATGGCAACTGTAGATTTAAATGAGTGATACATCTCAAATTTAATTTAAAAACAGAGAAACAATTAATAATGTTAATAATTAGCACACTCATAACACATTTTATAAATCTAACAACAACAACCACAACATTATATGAAAAACATAATATACATGAGCAATATACATATCGATATACATGTCAAACATACATCTTAACAAAATCTGCAGTAAACATGCCATATATACATCTCAAGTCAAATATAAAACAATCAATATGCATGCCAATTAGTGCCACTACTAGCTAGGTCCACCACCAGATACAATTGCATCACCGTCTCTGCTACCAGAGGTAGAGGGTCTATCAATAATAATGTTAGAAAGAAATGTTAACATAAGTACACTATCAATTGTCTCTCTATCAAGATCAACCTATGCAATAGTACTCTATTTGAACATATTGTCCAAAGCATCAAAATATTGTGACACATGTGGAGGAGGAGGATCGGTGGATGATGACACATGTGGAGGAGGAGGATCAGTGGATGATGACACATGTGTAGGAGAAGGACAAGGATAAGTGGATGGTGACACAAGTGCAGAAGGAGGAGGAGGACAAGTGGATGGTGACATATGTGGAGGAGGAGCAAGAGGATAGGTGGATGGTGCAAACACATGTGGAGGGGGAGGAGGACCATGTGGTGGAGTAGAGGATGTGGATGGGTTTGGTGATGAGCCAGATGGAGTAGGATCATGCGTAGGATCCCTCAACCTCTCGATAATGTTGACGACACCGACAATATGATGCATCGACTAAATCATGTCACAAGGTAGAGTTATCCATATCATAGAGAGAACCAATACCCTTAATATGTCTCTAATTGGTGTGGGTACCACTCAGTGTCTAATCATGACATCACATAGGCGTGCCACCACCTCTATCCAGACTCTTCGATCTAGCATGTATGGCATTCAGGGTCTATGTATTGTAGGGTGGTCCTTTGCATCTTTCATCTCCTCATCCTGTTGGGGAGGCTCATCCCCAACATATTTGTTAGTATATGCAAAACAATAGATATCAATAATAAGATAATTGAAACAAAATGTTACAATAAATTACATGTGCATTAAATAAGACATAAAAATATGCAACTAGATTTATCAAAACATAACGATAATATTACCTCTATGATCTAGTGGATCGATTGTTGTAAACAAGATGTTTGGACATCCTCTCAGATCCATCCCCGCATATGGGTACAATACAATATTGAGGACATGATTGTCCTCTCTAGCCAAAAATCACATACATCCCTATCTACCAGAGTACATGACAAATCCAATTGATCCCTCTTGGGAAATAACTACACCCACATGCACATACACACATCAAGCATAGGCCTAGCAAGAAAGCAGGGTACTGTTGGTTGAGTGGAATGAACCTTGTCAAAAAATAAGGTAAATAACTCTGACGTGAATGAGAAGAATATCCTCACATTTAAAATGGTGTTACAACAATCCAATGCAAAACAAATTTGTCTCAAAAAAATCTACGACCACCTAAAAAATCAGGGCCTTTGCACTAAACTATTTACATAATGCATTAGAGGGAAACTAATGCGCTTCTCATGAGAGCTAGAGTGTGACACTATCGAGATAATAAAACACAAGAACTTAACCTCCTCTTTATGAAATGAAGTCATTCACATCTGACCACCAGGAACCTGGAATCCCAAAGGGGAAAAAACCTCCAGACTAACATATCTATGCACATATGCTAGATGGGTCCCTCCTGTAACATCGAGTGGTATATCAGGGAACTGGGGCCAATCCTCCCCCTTCCTAGACAACCTATTAATGAAATAAACATCCTCCTTTGYGGGATAATACCATAGATCGAGACTGATCCTGAATGCCTATCRACCATGATCCCAACGAAGGATCAACTGTCGTAAGAAAGAAGAGTCCCCCCTAAGGGATGTACCCTCCTCATAAAACTTGAGGAGGAAAACATCCATAAAAAGGGMACGTGTTTTTTGTGAAATAGGGTGAATGAATAACTCCCTCTCCCTCTCTCTAGCCTCCCACTCACTTACAAATGTGTATGTTTTGACCTGTTGTCACTGCTCCTGCTCATCTCATCGTCATCTCTGATTCACACACAATATTTTTAGGCACATATACATAGATAAAATGAATTGAAATTATAAAACACACAATATTTTTAGGCACATATACATAGATAAAATGAATTGAAATTATAAAACACACACATGTATAAATAACTTGTATTTAACAAAAACTAAATCAATTTTTATTTGCAAGAAAATGTAGAAAAGTAACTAGTGCGCCTAAAATAGTAATATGCACCAAAACTGGTGCTCCATATTAGACAAACAACATTGCCATGCATTGTTGTTACTGTCACACATCAGTGCACCATTTTTCTTGTCGCACCAACATGTATTCTATCCGTGTGTCCTATAAGATGCACTGCACTGTTAAATTGTGAAATACTTGACTCAGTCCCGTGCTCTTTACAACATTGATGCATTTGTTGTATCTAAAGGCACCGCTAGGTTAAATTGTTTTATTACAAATTAAGCAGTGTGATGTGTTAATATGAGGGAACCAATGCTACCATGTTATTGGAGAACCAATGTTTTGTTTTGCAGTGCGTTGGGTTGTGTAGAGCATCAGTAATAAGACATACAATGAGATGCCTCGACATCAAGTCATTCAATATTTTTCTCGGTGCGGTTCTCTTAACAACACTGGTCCATTTTGTTAACGATGATGCACCGCTATGCTAAAAATTCTAGTGCACAAACTTACCAATGCGCTTTGTTAAACTGAAAGCACCAATGCCTCAGTTCTACCAGAGTACCAAAAAGTTGTTTAGAAGTGCATTGTCTTTCAGAACACACCGACGAGATGGCCTCACAAAAGATGCACCGCTGTGTTTATTTTTTAAAACTTATCGCGATGATTTTCCTTTAATAGAATCATTGCATACTGATAGGTATTGCATGTGAATTTTCTTTAAACCCGACACAATAGCCAATTAAATTTCAGTTTTAACAGATTTCTATTGGTTATTTTCTCAACAAATAACTATGCACAACATAATATTAAACTAGGAACATAACAATAGAAGAAAACAACAATCACATCACATCTACACAAAGATTTTTTGACAATAGTCCCTGGAAAAACCCTGAAGGGAAAACTAGTGCAACAGATTTGGAGAGTTTTATTATTCAAGAGGAACATATAAATATCTTCTTACAATGAATCGGCCCCAATAAAATACCAAGCAAAACCTCAGTGTAAAGATTCCAAGATAAAGTACAACCCCTATTTCAACCTTTAGAAATCCAACGCTATAACCAAACTATGCACAAGTGTCTATGCATAAACTGTCTGGATCCTGCGTGAACCTTGCATCACCCTTGACGGCTCCTCTATTGTTTGAAGGATTTGACCTATGCTTGACCCTAGAAGTGAGTCGACTTACAACTGGAAGTTCTCCTCTTTCTTCGTGCAAAAATGTCTTCTCAAAAATCCTAGATCGATGCTGCTCTAATCGATCTCTCAATGATCTAATGCCCCCCCCCAGCCAAGTCGATTCTCCTTATACTTAGTTGAGCAAGTGAAAACCCTAATCTCATAAGGATGGAAGGATGCGATTAAATCTTCCTCACTCTCCAAGATGGATGGATAATAATAAAATATCCATCACTTAAATTATTATTCACTTTAACCTTAGAAAAGGTGATGAATAAAGTCAACTGAAGAATATAACACATCAACAATCCTTTTCCTAAGTTAGACTTAGGGAAATGTTTAATTTAATAAACTTGACTAATGTTTCATTGCCTCCAACCATGCTAAGACGTTGCAATGTGTGGAAGACCTTCCTTGCTACATTCTCAACACTCCCTCTTAGCGAGGAAGGGATTCTGCCTCAACCCCATCTGATCTCTTAACTTTTCAAACTTTTCTTTTCTTAGTGCCTTGGTGAAAATATCTGCCATCTTCTAATCAGTTTGTATGTAATCAAGCCTTACAAATTCTCTCTGTACACAATCCTAGATGAAGTGATACTTGATATATGTGCTTGCTACGATCATGAAACACTGGATTCTCAGAGAGCTTGATGCAACTATGTTTGTCACAATGAATCACAATAGTTTCTAGCTCTTGCCTGAATAATCCCAAGAGTAGCTTTCTTAGCCATAGTGCGTCACATGCTTCCAAGCTAGAAACCATGTACTTTGCCTCAATAGAGATTATTTCCATTGATCTATGCTTCTTGCTGAACCAAGAAATGATGCCATATTCAATGTTGAAACAACATCCCGAAGTACTCTTCCTGTACTCTACACACCCTGCCCAGTCAACAATTGTAAATCCTTCTAACTTCACTCCATCACTACACTTATACAATAACCCGTACTCCATTGTACCTCTAAGGTAACAAAGTACATACTTCACAACAATCCAATGAACTCTTTGAGGATCCACCATGAAATGACTCAAAGAGTTTACTGCAAAGATGATATACGGTCGAGTGTTAACCAGATACATGAGCAATCCAATCAACTAACGATAAACAATGGGGTCTATTGTCTTTGAATCCGATGCATCAATCTTCCTCCAGTTCATGACTAGAGGCGTGGACATGGGCCTACATCTGTCATCCTAAACCTACACAAGATCTCCACTGTATACTCCCCTATCCTAGGAAGAAGTGCCCATACTATTGCGAGACCTCCAGACCAAGGAAGTAATGCATTAACCCAAGGTATTTCATCTCAAACTCAGCTACAATATTTGTTTTTAAGTATGCTATTAGCTGCTCGTTCCCTGTCAGAAATAGGTCATCTATGTACAACACTAGCATGAGAGGTGCCTCCCCTAAAATAAAATACAGGTTCAGGTCTTCCTCACTCCGTTGGAAAATCATATCTCTCAAGTAGTTGTCAATCCTCGAGTACAAAGCCCAAGGTCCCTGCTTGAGCCCATATAAGGCTCGCCTCAATCTACAAACATGCGTTTCTCTGTCACCAACCTTAAACCCCTCTAGTTACTCAACATATAATTCCTCCTCAACAACTCCATTAAGTAAGGAAATATTCACGTCCACTTGGCGAATGCGCCAACCCATCTATGTTGCTAAAGAAATAACAATCTTGATCGATGTATATCTGGCCACCGGGGTGAAAGTCTCCTCATAGTTAACACCCTCTCACTGTGAAAACCACTTGGCCATGAAGGTTGCTTTGTACTTGTCCACACTTGCATATGTTGCATGCTTGACCTTGTATATCCTCTTGGATCCAACCACCTTATTCCCTTCTAGCCTGTGAACCACCTCCCATACATCATTTTTCATGATGGATGCATACTCCTCCATCATGGCCTCTTGCCACACTCCATGTTGTGTATATTTATCATAAGTGGAAGGCTCTGCATCAATAATTTATGTCATTAATGCCATGTACCCAAGTCTCTTGATTGGCTTACATCGTCTGAAGTCTCATTTTGGAAGCCTTGCCAGTATAGAATCACTGACTGTGGACTTATACCACTTAGGTCATGGCCTAATATCTTGTTCATGTGGAACTACATCACACTCCTCCTCCTCCTCATCATCTCGCTCATGATGATCCTGTCCAATAATCTCCCTCTCAACACCTGTACCTATACCAGTACCCCGTGTATGAATTTGTGATCATTTGCTTTGACCCTGTGCCTCCTCAATCTTGACTCCCGAATCCTGTCCCTACTGGTCCTGCGCTGACAAGTCTTTATACCTCCTCAATGCATGCTCCTCCTCGAACTATACATCCACACACACTATGATCTTCCTGCGTACTAGCACAAAGATCATGTAGGCACCTGTACCTATATCCAACAAGTAACCCCTTATCCATTGTGGGTTCCATCTTTGTCCTCTTCTCCTAAGGGAAATGACAGTAACATATGCTTCCCCAGAAGTGAAGATGAATCGCATCCGGTTTGGTACATGTAACTAACTCCTTGGGTGTCAACTTCCCCCGAACTGTTTGGGGACTCATGTTCTGTATGTATACAACAATGTGACTAGCCTCTATCCATAAAAACAGTGGAAAACCTTGATCATGTATCATCGCTTGTGTTGTTTAGAATACAATCTTGTTCTTCCTCTCGACCACTCCATTCTGCTGAGGATTGTAAGGAACTGTGAGTTCCTTCTTGATCCCCATTGCTTCACAATAATCCACAAACTCCATGGAGGTGTAATCAACCCCATTGTTAGATCTCATAACCTAAATCTTCCTGCTAGTATGGTTCTCTACTAGAGCCCTGAACTCCTGGAACTTGTCGAAGATCTCATCCTTGGACTTAAGGAATTAAATCTAGGTTTTTCCTAGGTAGTCATCAATAAAAAAAACAAAATATTTGAAGCCACTCATTGAATCCATGCTCATCGAACCACATACGCATGAATGAATCAAATCCAAATCTCTCTTGGATTTGTTCTCTCTTGGATTTGTTCTCTCTCGGTGGAAATGGTCTCTGGGTATACTTTCCCATTGCACAACCCTTGCAAGGGTCGTGTCTCTCTACTATGAACTTAGTCAATCCTATGACTGCCTGTCTCAAGTGCCCCAACGCACCAAAGTGTATGTGCACCATCCTCCTATGCCATAACTCTTCCATGTTTGTGGTTGTACTGACTAATGCTCTCTCTGGCTGAAACTGAATCTTGTACATCTTCTCTTATTGAACCCTAATCATCCTGTCCATCTTCTCGCTTGACCCTGTTGGCTTGATGAACACCCTTCCCTTATGGAAGGTGAACTCACACCCTTTATCCTCCAGAGTAGATACCGAGATGAGGTTCTTTGTTAACCCCAGAACATAAAGTACATCAACATTCAGAGTGGTTTACTTGACTCCCTCTGAAATGAAACTGTGCCAACCCCTTACGCCTTGAAGCATCGGTCATCTCCGAGCTCTATAACCAAATTCATGCCTCCCTCCTGTAGCTTAGTGAAAAACTCCTTGCACCCTATCATATGACAAGATGCTTCGCTATCCACAAACCACATGTCTGAGACTACTGTGCTAGACATACATTCTATGAAGCAAAAATCCTCCTCGAAGCTTTTGACAAACTCATCCACTGCTGCAGAAGATTCCATTTGTGGTTGGTTCTTCTTCTTCTTATTTCAACATTATGAGGCAAAGTGTCCCATCTTGTGACACTGTAAACATTTAACTTTTGAGAATTCAATTTGCTTCTTTCCACCCTTCTTTTTCTTCTGCTTTCCCTTTCCTTTGCTAGCAAGAGCCAACCCTTCTTCATCCATAATGAGTGGTGAAGATGATGATCCTGACTGACCAAGTTTGATCTCCCCTTGCAAAAAATCATCCCATAAGCGTTTCCAATCATGGAGTTTCTCCTGAGCTGCAACTCCACGCATGAACACATCCCATGACTTCAAAAATCCATTCAGTTCCACACACACCAACTCAAACTCTTCAGTTTTATCACCTACTGGGCCTAGCTCATCCCTGATTTGTGTAATTCGAGTAAGGTAGTGAACCACACCTTCCCCTTTTTCCATTTTGGTACTTCTCAATCTCTCCCGAAGCACCATCAACCTATTTTCATTTTTACTTTGGTAAAGGTCATTCAAGGGAGCCCACATCTCTTTAGTGGAATTTTTTTTGGTGAGATAAGGGATTATGTGATCCTTCACCCCATCAAGGAGTATGTTTTTGGCTTTAGCATCACCCTTCTTCCAGGTCACCGATGAAGTTGCATCCGTGGGAGCTGTTGCTTTATCATCAACATGATCAATGGCATCATTGATATCCAAGATCATAATGACCCTTTCCTTCCAGGTTGCAAATTTTTGAGCACCTTGAAGCCTATCTTCCATTCTTAAAGTCACGAACATAGTTGAAAATAATTTTTTGTTGTAGTATACCCTTCGATTTTGCAGATTTGAAATCCCCTATTGCAGATTTGAATTTTCCTTTGTCGAGATACACTTCTTTGTTGCATATCTAATTTTTTATATTGTAGATATGAACTTTTCTGTTGCAGATTTGAACTCCTCTGTTGTTATTTTCAACATATTTTCTTGTAATATTGCTTCTTCAACAGTCCTACTTTGATACCATGCGAATTTTCTTCAAACCCAACACAATAACCAATTAAATTTCACTTATAACAGATTTCGTTAGGTTATTTTCTTAACAAATAACTATGCACAATAGAATATTAAACAAAGAACATGATTAAACCAAGAACATGACAATAGAAGAAAAAAAATATAACATCACATCTACACAAATATTTTTGGACAATAGTCCTTGGAAAAACCCTCAAGGGTAAACCAATGCAACATATTTGGAGATTTTTATTATTCAGTAGGAAAATATAAATATCTTCTTACAGTAAATCATTCCCAATAAAATACCAAGAAAAACCTCAGTGTAAAGCTTCCAATATAAAGTACAACCCCTTTTCAACCTCTAAAAATCCCAATGCTACAACAAAACCCTACACAAGTGCCTCTACATAAATTGTATGACTCTTGCGTGAGCCTATGTCACCCTTGATGGATTCTCTGCTGGATGAAGGATTTGGCCTCTGCTTGACCCTGGAAATGAGTCAATCTACAGCTGGAAGTCCTCCTCTTTCTCCCTACAAAACTCTCTTCTCACAAATCCTAGATCGATGCTCCTCTAATCGATCTCTCAATAATCTAATGCCCCCTGTTAGCTAAGTCGATTCTCCTTATACTTAGTTGAGAAAGTGAAAACCCTAGTCTCATAAGGATGGAGGGATGAGATTAACTCTCCCTCACTTTCAAAGATGGATGGCTAAGATTAAAACATACATCACTTAAATTAGTTTTCAGTTTAACCTTAGAAAATTTGCTCAATAAGTCAATTGAAGAATATAACACATCAACAGTTATTTTCCTAAGTTAGACTTTGGGAAGAGTTTAATTTAATCAACTTGACTAATGTTTCATTGTCCCCCACTATGTTAGGATGCTGCAATGTGTGGAAGACCTTCCCTACTACATTTTCAACGTTACACACCTGTGCTCCTCGTTTATTGTTGCACTGCCATGTGTTTTAGTGATGCATCCTAAGATGCACCACTCTGATAGATAGTGAAATATTTGACCTGGTGATGTGCTCTTTACAATACCAATGCATTTATTGGACCTATGGAAATTTCTAGGTTAAATTGTTTTATTGCAACTTACGTGGTGTGATATGTTACTAGTGTTATAAAAACAGGATCACGGAGTAATAAAATAAAACAAATGCAAAAATAAAACACAAAAGATACACAATACAATATAGACACAGATATACATGGTTCACCTACTGTGGGTTACGTCCACCAAAGAAATTTCCAAGTCCTTCCTTTATTATTATCCAACAAAATGAAGGGATAAAGCCTACAACACACCTGCTATAACTTCCTCTTCTTTCTCTCACAATATCCTCTCTTAGAATACAATATTCACCATAATCCACAAGCGCAACACAATTCCCTCATAAAAGAGGGTTGCTTTCTACGACAAAAAACCTTAACATAACTTCTACCGTCAGATCTGCGACCTTATAATGAATGATTCAGATTGACTATGAAATTACAATATTTAAATTGCAAAAAATCAGGGGGCCATGAATTTTGTATCCTACAATTTCTTTGACCTACATATAATTAGGAAGATAATCAGGCTCCACAACCAAAATTATCCCACTTGGAGACTGATCACACCAACTCCATTGTTGCTATACCTGCTGGACTATGATCCACCTTGGACCTGGAAAATTTCTCATATTCACCTTTGTGCTTGAAGCCCAACTGAAACTGAGCAGGAATTTAGTTTCTCTCTGGTTACTCCCTTTGTTAACATGTCTACAAGATTATGGCTAGTATGCATCTTTTTCAACTTCAAATTTCCATCTTCCAAGACAGATCATATGAAATGGTACTTGAGATGTATATGCTTATTCTTTGAATGGAAGGCTGAGTTCTTTGCAATATGAATGACACTCTCGTTGTCACAGTACAACATGCTATTCTCCTACTTCTTTCCCAATTCCTCTATAAACCTCTATAACCAAATCATCTCTTTACTAACCTCTGTACCAACAACATACTCTGCTTCCATTGTTGAAAGTGAAACAACCTTTTGCAGTTTTGAAATCCAACTTATTGTTGTTCCACCTACAGTAAAAACATACCCTGTGGTTCTCCTCCGACTATCTTTATCACCTGCCATATCTGAATCAACATATCCATGTAGAAGAATGTATGAACCTCCAAAACATAATGCATGAGTACCAGTTCCCCTCAAATACCTAAGAATCCACTTTACTGCCTCACAATGTTCTTTACATGTATTGTTCATATACCTTCTCACAACTCCCATTGTATGGGCAATATCTAGTCTTGTGCAAACCATCGCATACATGAAGCTGCCAACTGGTGATGAATAAGGGACCCTAGGCATGTATTCTATATCCTCATGTGTCTTGGGACACATTTCCTTAGTTAATTCGATATGGCTGGAAAAAGGTGTATTAACTGGTTTTGCATTCTACATTCTAAACCTCTCCAACACCTTCTCTATGTACTCACCCTGAGACAATGTCAATTTGCGATTTTTCCGGTCTCTTGTTATTCTCATACCAAGGATTTTCTTTGCATCACCCAAATCCTTCATCACAAATGAATTAGCTAATTTATTCTTGAGCACATTTATATACTGCATATTAGACCTCACCACAAGCATGTCATCTACATACAATAGCAAGATAATATAACTTCCATTTTCTAGCCTTTTAAAATAAACATAGTGATCAAAATGACATCTAGTATAACCTTCTTCTGTGATAAACCTGTCAAACTTCAAATACCATTGCCTTGGAGATTGCTTTAGTTCATACAATCTCTTCTTCAACCTGCATACCAAATTCTCCTTTCCTTTGACCTCATACCCTCGTGGTTGTTGCATATAAATATCTTCCTCCAAATCCCCATGGAGAAAAGTTGTTTTTACATCTTACTGTTCAAGATGCAAATCTTCTACTTCCACAAGACTTAAAATAATCCTAATTGAAGTCATTTAACAACAGGAGAAACAATTCCATCAAAATCTATACCTTTTTTCTGTGCAAACCCCTTTACAACAAGTCTGGCCTTGTACCACTTTTTGCCTCCATATTCTTCGTTCAACATGTAAACCCATTTATTCTGCAATGCTCTTTTTCCTGCAGGCAACTGAACCAAGTCCCAAGTTCGGTTATTTTCCAAGGAATCCATTTCCTCTTTCATGCCTTGCTCCCACTTATTTTTAGTGTCTACATGCATTGCCTCTTCACAAATTTCTGGTTCACCAGAATCAATCAACAATAAATAATACAATGAAGGAGAGTATCGTTCAGGGGGTGTACTTTGTTGAAGATTGAGTAGCTTCATAATATATCCTTATTGTATTTGACCAAGACAAACCCTAAATAGTGTTATTATATAATATTTATTAAGACGACCCTATTGTTCCTTAACAATTAAAATGTAAATTAAAAGGGTAAATTGATAGGTTGGCCATACCTAATTTAGGCAAACCAGAATACTATTTATAAGGGAGGATAGTGCCTCACTTAGACCAACAACACAAGTTATGTGGCCATAAGAGAAGTGCACAAGTCTTGAAGGAAGAAGCTACTACAATTAGGTGTGATGTTGTGAAGGTTCTTGGTCTATCTTTTGGATATATCTTGGTTAAGTGGTGTGCTACTCTTCCCTAGTCAAAGGATATAGGAGGATCTTCTGCTTTGTTAGTTATCTCTTGGAGAGAAGCATTGTTCTTGGTTGGCTAATCTATATTGAGGAATTTTGCTGGGTTTTCTTCCCCCAGATGGCTTCCCAGGATAATATTTGTGTCTCTCTTATTTATGTGATTCCCTCTCTTTCAGTGATCTTATATATGTAGTTAATGTGCTAAATAATTGTAACAACAAAATAAGAACTGTAACTATTAGTTTCATAACTAAAATATCAATATACTTAACCTGGTAGATCTTCTAACAACACTTGCAAGAGTTTGAGGTACTTGTTGCTCCTGCTCTTGTACATTTTGATTTTCTGGTACCTTTGGAATTTCTTTTTTAGTGATCTCATCAAGAACTGTGTATTCTAGTTTTTATTTTTCTTGTTTCTTTCCCTGCAACCGATATTTGTACGTGACCTTCTCATTGAATATGACATCTCTACTTCTAATGAATTTTTTATTTTCATAATCCCATAAGCGATAACCAAAATATTTAACATTGTATCCAATAAAGGTACACTTCTGGGATTTTGTTTCAAGCTTTGTTCTATTTTCTTTATCAATATGGACAAATGCTTCACAAATGAAAGTATTGAGAAATAAATAGTTTACCTTTTTACCTGTCCATGCCTTCTTTGGAATTCCACCATCCAAAGAGCTTGAAGGTCCTCTGTTTATTAAGTAAACAACATTATTTACAACATCTTCCCAAAACTGTAAGGGCAAACCTGCATGCAATCTCATACTCCTTCCATGCTCCAAGATTGTCCTGTTCATCCTTTCTGACACACCATTTTCTTGCGGTGTTCTTGAAACTTTCTTTTCTCTATGAATCCCATGGTATGAACAATAATCATCAAACTCCTTGCTGCAATATTCACTTGCATTGTCTAATCTAAGACACTTCAACCTTTTCCTTGTCTCATTCTCAACCAAAGCTTTCCATTTCTTAAAAGTAACAAAAACATTAGATTTTTTTCTAGTTGCATCATCAATAAAAGTAACATAATAACGAGAGCCACCAAGAGATGATACCTGAGCTGGTCCCCATACATCTGT
>SNQJ01S0001866.1:310304-327436 GCA_010110895.2 Picea sitchensis
GCATCATCACCCAAATGAACCTGTCCAAAATCACCTTGAACATAATATAGAAAATGTTTCCTATGGGGTGTGGCATGAAATGAAGCCCCTGAATCTACTACCCAAGACTCATAAATATTTTCTACAGAAAGGATCAAAGCATCTTGTAACACATCACATGTTACATTTGCTTTCTAATTTTTCTCCTGATGTCCATCTCTTTGTTTCTTTGGAGCTCTGCAGTCTTTCTTCATATGTCCTTTCTTCCCACAACTCCAACACTCTATCTTTCCCAGTCTAGATTTGGATCTACCCTTCCTAGAATTCCCATGGTTCCATGAGCCCTTTCCTCTATCTTGTTGTCTTCCCCCGTTCTCCATGCTCAACACATTACTTGATGTGTCACCTATGCTTTTCCATCGCATTTCCTTTCTTAGGATAACACCAACAACATCATCAAACTTTAGAGTGCTTGAACTAGAGACAAAGTTACTTACAACCATGACCAAACCATTCCAGATTTCTAGCAATGAGCACATGATTGAAAGAGCCCCGATCTCATCATCAAAGTCCATTTTACAGAACTGAGCTGATTAGTAACCATATTAAATTCATTTAAATGATCTGCAATAGACCCACCTTCTGACATCTTCATATTAAATAATCGCTTCATTAGAAATACCTTATTGGACGTTGAGTCTTTTTAATATGGTTTATCCAATGCATACATCAACTCCTTCGTTGTCTTTTCTTTTGAAATATTGAAAGACACCGATGCTGTGAGGCTCAACCGTATCGTTCCTAGTTCCTTTCTGTCAAGAACCTCCCATTCTTCATCGTTCATGGTCGTCAACTTCTTTGCTATTCCACCCAATGGTAGGAATAGATCCTTTTGATATAAATAATCTTCCATCTACATCTTCCTTAACTGGTAGTTTTGGCTGTTAAATTTCTCGACCCTAAACTTTCTATCTTCCACCATTGCTCCCACTTGAACCAGGAACCCTTTTTTCCCGCGAGTTACCTTTCTCTCTCATACCAGTTGTTAGAAAAACATGATTGTGGAGCAATAAAATAAAACAAATGCGTAAATAAAGCATAGAAGAATACAATAGAGACACAAATTTACGTGGTTCACCCAGTGTGGGATACGTCCACCAGAGAAATTGCCAGGTCCTTCCTTCATTATTATCCATCAAAATGAAGGGATACGACCTACATCACACCCGTTGTAACTTCCTCTTCTTTCTCTCACAATCTCCTATCTCATAATAAAATATTCACCATAATCCACAACCACAATAAAATTCCCGCATAAAAGATGGTTTCCTTATAGGGAAAAAAACCCTAACATATATTCTACCATTAGATTTGTGACCATATAATGAACGGTCTAGATTGACTACAAAATTACAATATTTAAATTGTGAAAAAACAAAAATTTCGGGGGCCATGAATTGTGTATCCTGCAGTTTCTTTGCCTTGCATATAATTAGGAAGATAATCAAGCTCCACAACCAACAACTAGGAATGCACCGATGTTTTGTTTAGTGGTGCATTGTGAATAAGCATTGTGAATAATAGACCACCATCAAGGAGGTGTCCAATGAGACACCCCACTATACTAAGTTGGTCAATTTCTATCCTAGTGTGGGTAAATTAACAACACTGATGTATTTGGTTGAAATGGTTGCACAACTACGTTAAATTTTATGGGTCGTAAATGTAGCATTGTACTTAATTAAATGGAATGAACTGGTGCTCCAGTGTTCCAAGATCACTAACATTTTGTTAAGTGGGTGTTATCCTTTATAACACAATGGGAGTGGGGCATCACAAACAACACACCGATTGAGGGGTGTCACAAAAGATGCATCGATTTGTTTTAAAAGTTTATTGTGGTGCTATTTTTTCAACAACACCAGCACATAAGTTTGGACTAGACACACCGGTGGTAGTGTTTACTATTAATTTTGCACAGGATGCACTTCTTCGGGGTGAGCTGAAGCATTCAAGTGCATCGCACATAATTCCTTTTTTTTTTTTTTTTTTTTTTTAAATGACCAAATTTCAAGCTAAATTCAAATTTTAATTCGATGAAAATGAAAATAGGAAGGAAATAAACAAGTTACATGGTTTCTTATGTCCCTAGGAGGCATGGTTCCAATGCTGAGAGAAAATGAAAATTCGTGGTAGTTTCCAAAAATTAGAAATGTGTGGAATCTACCAGTGCAGCTCTGCAACTCATTGTAGAGCACCAAAAACATGCATATTTGGAAGGAGAGTGAGCATTGGTGCTTGCTCAAGAGTTTGGAAGCATGAGATGAAGTGTAAGAATGAAAATTGGTTTGGTAGTTTCTTTTATTTATCCCACTGTTGTGTGCTTGACGACATGAATAAACACCGGGACATAAGATTCAACAACACTAGTGCGCTTTGATCGGTGCTTGTTATTTTTATTATAACTTATTACGATTCTTTTGAACATTTAAGCATCTGGGTGCTATTTTTTATGTGCACGTCGATGCATATGTACCTTACATGCACACCGATAAAAAATCCTTGCAAAAAGCTATGGTTTCCTGCCTCTGTTAACAACCTCTGTTATAAACATAGAATGGATACATTTTTCGAGGAGGTTTCGTAAAAACCTTTGATGGAAGGTTTTATCCTTGTAGTGATTACAATAAAAGTATGTAAGTATTAGTTGAATCTTCTATTAAAGAAATATGCTAAGTATTGCATTTCTTTGATTTTGTATCAATAGGTATGCAAATATTGGATTTGGTTGATAAATGAAGAAACTAATTTGAATAATTACTCTTATGAAATGTTATTTTTTCATTTCTCTTATTTTTTTACATGTGGTTCACAACACCGGATATCGGTGCTCGCTACGTCCACGTAAAACCTCCCTAAAATCGATGAGAGAAAGTATGTATTGCATGCACAACAAAAAATCTGGATGCCTTCCTTTTCATAAAGAACACTTTGTCAATGGAGTGTCCCTCAAAGGAACAATTTGCACTAAATAATGAGGACCTACAACTGTTTATGAACCCTGCAATTTTCCCATGAGCTTGTGGACGACCATCAATATAACATGTTTTTCCTGTTAAAGTTTCCGGAAGCATAACCATTCATTCATATACTATACATGGAAATGTTATGTTAGTATTTAACAATATGAAAGTAATAAGATTGACTATAAATAGGAACACAAAATGGAATAAGTGCTACTGATTGTTTGGGAGGAACGAATACATGTGAAAGGGTAAACAACCCAAGATTTGCAACATCTATTTCAGACTTGACAATCATATAACTATTACCATAACAAGAGAATTTGGTTCCAACATCGGACACATGCATGGAAGACGACCAAGTGCCATACAAATCTTTATTGCAACAATCTTGGTGTTTACTTTGCAAATGGACAAGAAGAGGGAAGTCATCTCTACCTTCCAAAAATTGAATATATTTTAGTGTGTACTTGGACATTTTTGTTCTTAGCTCATACAACTTTTTGGATCTCCTTGTAGAGATTTTTTTGACAATATTGATATTATACTTTGGCTCACTAAAACACTCCATCGACTTAGTAGAAGGAGACATCTTGGTCAATTTAGCACAAAACTTGGTTTATTTGGCTTCCAACTTTTGAAAAAAGAGCATATGAAAGTGTTCCTACGTGTTTTTTCTATATGACCTATTGAATTCTTGACCATAGTGGGAGGTATTAGACAATCAACTTTGGGTAGTCAATCATTAATATAATGGGACAATGTGACCATCAAGTGTTCTTCTTCAACCCTTTACATTTTGAACAACCACATTCCATTGGGGTGTCATAAAAGTGATCCAATTCATGGTATAATACCGTTGACCCAGGCTGGTTGTTGGAAGATGCAATGTTACAATTGGTAGGATAAAGCAACTGTCCATTTTCATCAAACATTTTCCTGTGACATGTTTCTCCTAATAAGAGCTCACAACATTTTGGACTAGTGGAATATCTTGTGCATCCGAACTCGATCCTGAATCACGATCTTGCAAAATTCAATGAATAATTATTCAAATAGATGTGCATAAATGACATAAATTCAATTAGATATGTGAATTATAAATAAAATATAGACTTACTTCAAATGGCTAACCTAGGTTGGCTGCTAGAAGATGGCATGTTACAATTGGCATGATAAAGCAACTGTCCATTTCATCAAACATTTTCCCGTGACATGTTTCTCTTGATAAGAGCTCGCAACATTTTGGACTAGTGGAATATCTTATGCATCCGAACTCGATCCTGAATCACGATCTTGCAAAATTCAATGAACAATTATTCAAATACATGTGCATAAATGACACAAATTCAATTAGATATGTGAATTATAAATAAAATATAGACTTACTTCAAATGGAAGGGGAAAAATTGACGAAATTGCAATGATATGGATTGAATTGGAATATGAAGAGTTGGCCATTTGATATTATAACCTCTTTTTCCATGGATTTAAGCCAAAACCATCATCAATATGTGAATGAATTAATCAAAGAAATTTTGGCAAGCATAAAACAATCTAACTTCAAATAGAATTTTGAATGGATTATACAAGTTATCAGTGCTCTTAATTAGTTGTAGAGGCACCAGTGCATTTATATATAAGAAGACACTGGTGCACAAAATTATGAAAAACACCGAAGTGTCACCTCCGTTACTGCCCCCACAAAGAAAAATCACTGCAAAATTTAATTGCGGAGGTTTAGACTTATTGAAACATGTGTTTTTGTACATAGATAACACATCGAGGTGCCTAAAGTTGTGTAGTGCACTGATTGTATAGCGAAAAAAAAAAAAAAACATAACTTTTGTATTTGTTGTGATCTTTATATTTTTTTCCACCAAAAAAACATAACTTTTATTAATGGGTAAAAAAGTTACAATCCTTAGGCTCGATGGCACAAAAAAAACATGGTACATTACCAACTATAGTTTTGCACTAAAATTGCATAAAGAGACTTCAATGATCCCATACTAAATCCCAATCAACCATTGACAAAACCCACAATTTAAAATGAATAAAAAGAACAAATCCTGTAGGGAGTCTCCCTTGTTGTAGGGATTTTGCACCTTGCAGGGGATGAGCTCCCTTAGGTTCTACCATCACCTAAGACACAAATAGAGACATAAAATAAGGATGTTCCTAGATCTTATTCATACATGAAAACAAACAAAGAATATGAAAGCCTCACAAAGATCAAAGCAATCATGCATGGATCAACAACATATCTAATAGTATATCATCACACATAATTAAACTAATTCTCTACTAATGAATACATAAACTTATATGAACAATTAGATAGAGGGAAACATCTAGTATGCCTTCTATTAATCAAAGAAACAATATTACAACTTACAAATGAGAAGCTGATGCAATGGTCTCCTTCTAAGCTCCTTGCCCAAGTCTTGCAATCAGATCACTAAAGTAACTTTGCTAGCTCTTTCCTGCTCTCTTCCCATGGGAAATGGCTTGGTTTTTATAGGGATTTAGGGATAAAACCATATAGTTATTAGAATAAGGTTCTCGAGTTCATAATGGAATCCTTCTCGAGGCTAAACCCTAAAAAATCAGTGGGCATTCTTATCCATCGAAACCAAATCCAAGACTAGGAGCTTCTAGACTCGGTCGCTCCCTAGACACACAGATAGAGCGACCAGTCACGCCTTGACAGGACATAAATCAATTCCAACCCTTTCGGTCACACACCTAATGAAGGGAAAGAGAAACCAACCCTTTCGATCACTTCCTTAATGAAGAGAAAGAGCAACCAACCCTTTTTGGTCGCACCCTTGATGAAGGATAAGAGCGACTAAGTGGAAATTAGGCCAGAATCTCATGGAAGAAGTGGTGAATGTTGTTGGATTGGATATGTGATCTTTAGGTGATAATGACCTAATGATTAGTTGGAAAATAACATTATAACATGCCTCCCATATTGAGTTTCTTTCAGGCAAAGCATATTATCTAACCTAGAAATGACATCTTTGGATAATTGATCAGTTCCCTAGTTTAGTTCATTGTAAATATGACTAAATGATATGTCCCTAAAAGATGCGGAAATTGTCTTTAGCATCTCTTCAATGTTTTGTATCTCTAGGTTTACCAATCCGTTGGCATTATTCATCCAATCAATGACAACTTTAGAATCCCCAAACACCTAGAGGGACAAAAAATTATGATTTTTTGCACATTGCAATAATTCAAGTAGAGCAAGAAACTCTTCCCTATTACTGGTGCCTACACCCAACAATCCAATACCTGATATAAACTATGAATACAACAAATATAACAATAATCCCATACCACAAATACGATCCCCTCCTTGATAGGCACCATCAAAATAGCCCCAGGGCATATTCTTATTGATTAGAGGAGAAACAAGATGACGAACCCCCTATACTTTAGGATTTGTTCAATAGAAGGGGGAAAGGGACAAGACCTATTGCACAACCTAGAACATGGACCATTATGAATATTCGAACAAACTGACATTCCTCGCCAGCCAGATGCCCCAAGAAACCAAAATAGGTAAAACACAAAATGGTTACAAGGGTTTCTTCGTAAAAAAATTCTTCAAAATAATTGACTTTAGTCTCCCGGCCCAATCCAAGCTCTTTACCAATGTCACTCTAGACTTGGCAAGCATAAGGACATAGTAGAAGCAAATGAGAAATTGTCTCCTCTTCCTCCCTGCAAAGAACACAAAAACCCGACCCTTGATTTCCACGATGTTGTAGCCTGTACCATGTAATAAATCAACCCTTCAAAGTCAACCAAGAAAAGAGAATTCCCTTGGGTGGGCCCTTGATTTTCCAAATGCACGAATTCCACCACTGGGCCTCATCTTCATCCACTTCAAAGAGTGCTCGGTATCCTAGCATAACTGTGTAGCTACCACCGACTTTATTATAGGTCCACACTAACTCATCTTTTCAATCACACAACTTCACATGTGAAATTTGTAATTCACAGATATATCCCATCCACAAATCATTCCATTGCTCCTCCAACTTTATATCCTGTGCTGATTTCCATCCTTGTCGCCAGATATATGTGGTGTCCCTATCTCCAATGAAATTCAGGGTACAAAAGTTGTTTTCTAGAATAATCTCGACCTTCTTGTCTGGCAATAATATATTAAAAGAACATCCAACAATAACATCCCTTCCACCTACACCAGTGACCCCGATCCAAATTTCCAAGCTAGGTGCTTTCCTACAATAGGAAAGGCATATGACGATGTCTTCCATTGTAATGCCCCATATTTTGACCTTAGATAGTTAGAACTTTTATTTTACTCATCTTAGTAATTCATTCCTTAGTAACTAATTGGACTTAGTTAGATTGATATAGACATTTGAGATGTGTATATCTGGACCTATTTATGTGTTGCATATTGATATTTATTTTTTATATGTTCATAAGGATGATAGTTATGGAAATTGTTCAAACATGCAAATTTAAATATGGAATTTACATATATGGGTACTAGTTAAAGTTATGTTGTGAATGTATAACAGATGCAAAGCATGATAAAAATAAAAACATTTTTCTTAATTAACGTCAATACATATATGGATTCTTATATGGAATTGTGATGTATATGCATGGATATGAGTTATTGGTGAACTAACCTACAGGTTGATGAGCTATGTGATAGCCAAATGACTATAGTCATGAGGTAACTTAAATGGCATAGACATCAAGAAGATAACATATGATACAAGTTGTACTTATTAATTAATTTATGTTTAGAAATATTGCTATGATCTATGGTAAGTGTGGTTTTGACAGGACACACAACTTGCCCAGAGTGGTTGTTTTATGATGTGACTCTAAGAACATTAGTTTCACAGTATGGCTTGATGTAGGGTGTTGACCCTAGTTCTTTAAGGAGGGGTGGAGGTATTGCCCACCATTTATCCTCTGAAACCTAGAGTCGTGGGAGGGTTGTGTGAAGTCACGCTCCCCTAGACATGTGATGGCGACTTCTAGTTGCCTGCTAGAGAAGTTTGGTCAAGATGCATGCCACTTCCACTTACGAGTTCTATCTAGAGTTAGTTCAATATAGTTGGCACCCCAGCTTAGTCCAATAGAGGAAAGGATAGGATGGAAGATGGAAGTAGGTTAGGAAGGAAGGATGCTTCAATGTTAGTTGAGAATACTGATTTGGGATTAGAGATGTCACTATTGTTTACTCACTTGGTTCATACCATGTTTAAAACTCTCTTTTGATTTCCTATCGATACTTTAAGTGTGATAATGAGTTATTGATGAATTGGTGTAATTTAGTTCGTTAAGATTATTAAATGATGCATTACTTGATATAATGTCCTACATGCCTTGGTGTGATCATATAAGAACTATGCACTAGAGGCAGTGGTTGTTTATTGTTAGTACATGCATGAGATATGTGTTTGCTAGCTACACACACATACCCTACACGTGTACACTAGTACAATTAATTAATGTATTAATTATTAAGCTATATTATTAACTATTTAATTGAATGTTTATTGACTATGTAAATTATGTTGCATACAAAAATATCTAGAAGNATTAAATACCTTCTTTGACTTTGATTGATGGTTGGTATGATGAATTAAATGAGCATGGTGGGTTGTCATGTACATTTTGGGGAAAATTGTCAAATTGCATTTATTAGCTAGCATGAGAAGAAAGACTTTGCATTTTATTTTATTGTTGTTTAATGCAAATCATTTATATTTTAGTTTTATTTTAATCTTTTCACAAAAATCTAGATAAGGGAGGTTGATGGATAATAATAAGGGTGGTTGAGGAAACTTAGGGAATGGTGTATGGAAACTTGATAAATGGGGAGAAGTGGTGAGGAAGGAGGGAATTGAGAGGTTTGAGCATGATGAAAGGTTGTGAAATTCTTGGAAGATATAATTCTTGTGATAGTCTTCTTAGAGAATATGTGCTTTGTTGTTCTTGGAGTCATGGGCATGGAGGGCCAAGAATCCGAAATGTTTCTTGGATCTAGGAAGCCGACTAGGCTCCTAGTTGGCTGGGAGGATTCCGTTGTTTCCCTTTGGGAAAATGGGAAAATAATTCTTGGAAGCACTCTCCTACTACTAACAGAACTACATTGCAACTGATGAGCTTCAACAAAGCATGGAGGAGATATTTTTCAATGGTATTTTGTTATACTTTTATTTTAAGTTTTAAATCTTAGAGTTAACATATTACTGAATTCATCATATTATTAATATCATTGAGCAAATGTAAAATAATTGTGGAAATTGAAATCCATGAAATTATGTTAAAACAAACTTTTTATTGCATATGTATTTAATGAGTGATTAATTGTCTAGCATCCTGGAAGGGTGTTACATCCATTGAGTAGATTCCTATGAATTAGTTTTACGAGGGCTTCATATCCAATCAAGAATAGTACTAGGCTTGATATAATTTGAACATAATATGCAGTGCCACAAGCTATCCCGTGTGAGAAATACCTAGAGTGATTTTACCGCCAAAGCCCTACCAAAGAGGGATAGATCCTTTAGTCCCCAACCTCCAAGTGAATTTGGTAAAAAAGGGCCTTCCAATTGATAAATGAGATTCGAGGTACTCAAGAGACCCCTTCCATAAGTAGTTATAACAAACCTTCCTGATTTTGTCCAAGATTCCTTTAGGAATTTTCGCAAGAAAATGCCAGTAGACTGATTTAATAAGTGTAAGGTGACCTCCTCAGGAGATCCATCTATTGCACCAAAAAACTATCCCCTTTTCAAATTTTGATAACAACCATCCCCAATCATCTATAGAATAGCAATTTGGCTTGGTAACCGATATACTTCACACCATGAGATAAATTATAAGAAGGATAAGGATAGATATTGGCCATTTCTTGACGAATGGTCTCATCACACTTTGGGTAATACACAACAGATTTCCCAATATTGACCACCACAAAAGATCCAAAATATCCTTTAGAACCCGACCATCCATTGCCAAACATTTATAGAAGAGAAAAATGTCATCTATGAACACAAGATGAGTAAGAGACATAGAGTGCTTAACTTGAAAACTGTGTAATTGGAGATCACTTCAAACATCTATTAACTATCCTCTCCGCCAACCAGATAGAGAAAAAAAGATAGAAGATGAAGTTCCCTCATCCCCCTCTATCTCCTAAATAGAATTGTAACTTCTCCTATTATTGGAAAAAAACTAAAAGTATTTGGTATTCAGATCCTCGACTTCGAGCGAGAGCGTTCTACTCTTGAGGTGCCACCCATTATATTGTTCAACCAAAATTGAATGGTGTGAAGCTTCCAGAACTCTGACATGATTGATAATTACCTCAACATCATGATGAAATGAGATATTATTGTAGATATGATCCAGGTTCGTCTCAATTTCCAAAAGATATTTTTCACGATTCTTCCTATGTTCAATATCCCATTTAATAATTATATTATTCAAATGTTTCAAGGAGTCCACAAATTTATGCGAAGGTCTGATACTTTTAGAGGGATCAAATTTTATCCAATGAGCACATACCAATGCCTGAAAATATTCTTTCTCATACCATTTGGAATTATATTTAAAGGGGGCCCTCGACCGATCCCTTGAAGATATGAGATTTTGACCTTTCCCACCCATGTCCTGTATAATCCAATGGATTGTAGCAAGGAGCTACGAGCCAAGAAGCAGTCGAGCCACTTGAAAATACTAATGGAACCATAACGATTATTTATCCATGTTGGAATTATAGTGGTCGGTTCAACATCCACCATATCAACCTCTTCCAGTTTTTTCTAAAAATAGTGTGATAAAGGATCCTCGCGAGTAGTATCCTCCCATATTTCATCATAACCCATGGTGAAATTCATATATTCTCCTATAATGATAATTACATCATGAAGAGCATGAATGTTCCAAAAAATGTCCTCAAAGGCTTCCATAACAGAATAGGGGCCATCAATATTATAGATCAAGAAGGAGCGGTCCAACACATTGCTGTGAACTTATGTAACCAAACCTGATTTCATAGAGAACACATTAGTGAGAGAGATAGACAAAGAAATACCCATGATGAACACCCCCCCCCCCGACAACCCCATCGAATGTAGCCCAAAAAATAACCAACTAAGAAGAATATTCTACAACTCAGGGATGATCACATCACTTAAAATCATCATTTCTTGAAATAAAATTATATCAGGGTTCTCTTTTCTATTGATACAATGAAGGGAAAGTTGTTTGGGTCTTCCCCCTAGACCCCTCACATTGACTGCAATTGTTTTCATGATTGAGGAGCTATGGGGATAACACATGCTCTAAGTACCCCATAGATCATACATTGATGATCTTGTGAGATCTCACACGTCACCTTCTCCTATGTGTGCTTAAGGGAGGATTTCCAACCTGCTTTAGATGGTCAAGGATCTTTGGAAACCATAAATCTCAAACCCCCAGAGGAATATAATTGAAGGGAAGACCTCAGGCTTAAAAGATAAGGTTCTTGATGAAAAGAGACATAAATGGAGTTTGAAGAAACTTCCTTAAAGAAACCCATCGAATGGCCATCACCTGAAGTAGATTTTATTCTAAGGTCAACTGCAAAATATTTGGGAGGCACAACCCATCAAAAGGAAGGTGGAAAATATCCAAAGGAGCAGGAAAAAAAAACGTCCCCATCCCACTAGTCACCCAAAGGAATAATGATGCAGGATCATCACAAGCAAGCGAAAGCGGAGGACAACTGGATACACACCAACGCACATTTTGAAGATATTTTGAAATTCAAAAGGATGGAACATTAATGTAATATCTGGAGAGACATAAGTGATCTTAAATGTTTTGGGGATTGTAATGCAGATCTTGAGCATTGATCTCATCTGTCGGTTGTAGACAATTAATGTAATGAATGTAAAGTAGATGTAGGCTATAATTCGATTAGATAGCTAGAGCTGTAGGAGGGAAAACTCGAGAACGCTCCCTCGTATGTATTGTATTGTATCATTATTCTCAATTGTAAGAGTACAACTGTAGAGCAAGAGAATAAGAGAGCAGAGAAGAACAGAGACTGTAGAAGTTGTATAAGCAAATAACTATTGCTATAGAACCCATGTACATAAGCACTTGAGTTAATATAAGAATGCTTTGAATCAATTTCATGGTGTTGTTATGAATACTGTTTGCATCTATTGAATGGTATATTTATAGTTTTCTTATATGCTCTGTTATGNTAGCTAGAGCTGTAGGAGGGAAAACTCGAGAACGCTCCCTCGTATGTATTGTATTGTATCATTATTCTCAATTGTAAGAGTACAACTGTAGAGCAAGAGAATAAGAGAGCAGAGAAGAACAGAGACTGTAGAAGTTGTATAAGAAAATAACTATTGCTATAGAACCCATGTACATAAGCACTTGAGTTAATATAAGAATGCTTTGAATCAATTTCATGGTGTTGTTATGAATACTGTTTGCATCTATTGAATGGTATATTTATAGTTTTCTTATATGCTCTGTTATGCATTTGTTTCAATGCTTTATGTGTATGATTTCATGTTGAATGTATGGATTCTGTGAGAGGGAAAGTATTAGTTTCAATTGTTTCTTGTCCTGATAATTCCTGCAAGGAGTGCAATGAAAGTCCGCAAGGAGTGCGTTGACGAGAGTCTAAGTTTTACCTCGTAAAATCTCAGAAGGGATACCGTTGTTCTCATACTAGCAGAAGTGCAAGTATATCACATTGTTGTGCAAAGTGTGCACATGCCAGGTTGAAATCTTAGACTTTTTCCAACCAAGTGAGTGGTTGAAGAACTACTGTCGCAAGGAGTGCACAGAGTTGGAATATTCTAGATAATCAAAGATTATCATGAAGGCCACAAGGAGTGTGTGCAAGAATCCCTTAGAATCTTTGAGTTTGCAGCAAGATTCAAGCTCAGGAAAGATAGAGTCTTGGAAAGTTCAAAGGAAGGATGAGGGTCAAAGTCACCTCGCAGAACCCAAGATCAGGAGGAAGGATGCCAAGTTATCTGGCCAGGAGTCTTCAAGAACTTGAATGGACGGTTGAGTTTCTCGAAGGGAGAAGCACAAATATCCATGGACCGTTGGATACAGTGGATAAATGAGGAGGTTAAGGCTGAGTGTCTTTCAACACTCACAAGCTCAGGAGGATTAGTAGCCGTTAGATCTGAATCAATGAGACCCGTTGATTATGCGTTCTGAGATATCGACATTTCGGAAGTCGGAAGTGTGGAGGAAGTTATTTTTGGGAATCCCTGATACACGAAATCCCGATGCAATTTGAGCCATTAGATTGAGGAAGAATTAGGACCGTTGATCCGTAGCAAAGAAGTCACGATTTTGGACTTCAGGGAAAAGGAGAAGAGTCACATCATGAACTCACGAGTCACAAAATCTTGATGCACTCGGAGGAGAGGCCCCATAACTTGACTGGAGGTCATGTGGTGAAAGGATAAGAGAGGAGCTAAAGACCTATTAGCCCTTTTCGGGATTTCGGGAATCGAAGGAGTCACAGGGGGACTCACAATAGAAATCATGAAGTCGTAAAATCCGAAACACCTTTTCAGGTTAAGTCAGTGGTCACACCGGGTGGTCATGTGGAGTGGAGGTTCACACCTAGTGCTTGTTCGCGCAGGCATAACTTCTAGAAGGACCTATGGTTTTATTTGTATTGAAGGTTCTAGTGGGAACTAAAGAGCCATTTCGACTCAGAGATATAGAAAGATCCAAAGAACAGGAGGTCAAGCAGGCCCTGCTGAGGTAGGGGTGTTGCGTCAGGTGGTATTAGAGCTTACAATCATTGTTTTCTGTAGGCGAGAGAGGATAGAAGGAATTTTGTGTGGACAGATTGAAACATTGCTGCCAAGAAGACGTCAAGAGAGACCGATGCCTAATCCAATGATGGAAAGGGAAATGCGATAACTTCGTGCTTGATTAGATGTTATGGAGACAACACAAAGACGAACACTTGATACTAGAGATATCAGTGAGGCTGAAAGCGAAAATGAAGCCGGAGCCAAAGAAGAAGTTGTAGCCAAAGATGCTAGAGAGGAACGTCTATTCAAAGTTGTTGCAAGAATAGGGGCCAGAGCAAAAATGGACATCCCGATGTATGAAGGCAACTTAGATGTTGAGGAGCTACTAGATTGGTTTAGAGCTCTAGATAAATACTTCGATTATGAGGATACCGAAGAAGATAAGAAAGCAAAACATGCTGTCACTAGACTGAAAGAGCATGCGACACTGTGGTGGGATGAAATGCAGGCTGACAGGCATTGCAAAGGAAAAAAAAGAATCAAAAGCTGCGATAGGATGGTAGCAAAGATGAAAGACAAGTTTATACCCAGAGATTACCAAATTAATCTATTTCGAAGAATGCAAAATTTGAGACAGAAAGGGATGACAGTGAAGGAATACACTAAAGAATTATACAGACTCAACATTAGAGTTGGTCATCGCGAGAGTGATGATGATAAGGTCACCAGATACATGAATGGATTGAGATATGAAATTCAAGATGAGATGAGCATGGTGACAATAAAAAATGTGGAAGATGCTTATCAAATTGCTTCAAAGGAATAAGTGAAATTGACCCGAAAGCAAGGTCAAAGGGGCAGAGGTAGAAGTTGAAGCAGAGGCAAAGCAATTGCCTAGGACAGAGTACAAAATCCCAAGGATGAAGAAAATAAACCTCATAACCACCCAGAAAGGGGAGGAAGCTCACAAGGAGGACAGTATGTCGATAATAACACTTTTCCTCGAGGCAGAGGAAGAGGAAGAGGCAATAGAGGTGAAATAAAGTGTTTCGTTTGTCGAAAGATCAAACAAAAATCTTTTGAATGTTCCGATATAAAAAGAGATGGAGGAGGTGAAGCTCACATTTTAGAAGACCAAAGGCGAAATGTTGAGGCAAAAGATGCAGAAGGCGAAAGATCCTTAATGATGAGGAAAATTCTCTTGAATCTAGAGAAAGAGATGGAGAATCCAGTCCAAAGGAACAGTTTGTTCAAAACCGCTTGCAAGACCAAGGATAAGGTATGCAAGGTAATTGTTGATAGTGGAAGCACACATAATATAATATCCATAGAGATGGTGGAGAAGTTGGAATTGGAGACAGTTGCAAATCCAATCCCATACAAAGTTTCGTGGTTGCAAAAAGGACATCAGGTAACAGTCACTAAACAATGTTTAGTTGAATTCAAGATAGGGGGATATAGGGATGATATCTTATGCGATGTTATTCCCATGGATGTTTGTCATATTTTGTTGGGGAGGCCTTGGCAATATGACGTAAATTTTATTCATGATGGAAGAAAGAACACATACGCCTTGGAAAAGAATGGTAGGATGCATATGTTACTGCCAATTGAAGACAAGAAGGTGAAAGAAGAAACAAGCAATACTATACTTCTCATGAGTGGGAAGGAACTTCTGGATGAAGTCAAGAAAGATGAAGAAATGCAGTTTTCCATGGTGAGAAAACCTAGAGTCAGCTTGACCAATACCTCAATAGATGATCTACCTGAGGAGATTCAAGAAATGGTGGTGAATTTCGCTGATATAGTAGTGGACAATTTACCTTGTTCGTTGCCACCCATCATAAGTATAAGCCATCACATTGACCTTATACTAGGAGAGAATTTACCAAACAAAGAAGTGTACCGATTGACGTCGCAGGAGAATGAAGAAGTTAAGAAGCAAGTCCAAGATTTGATGGACAAAGGGTTGATCAGAGAAAGCTTGAGTCCATGCGTTGTGCCAACAATGTTAAGTCTGAAGAAGGATGGTGGATGGAGAATGTGTACAGACTCGAGGGCTATAAACAAAATCACCATCAGGTATAGATTTCCTTTACCCAGGATGGATGACTTGATGGATTGCTTGAGTGGAGAATTTTTTTTTTCAAAAATTGATTTGAAAAGTGGATATCATCATATTAGAGTGAGGGAAGGTGATGAATGGAAGAAAACATTCAAGACAAATGAAGGATTATATGAATGGTTTGTCATGCCGTTTGGTTTGACGAATGCGCCAAGTACTTTCATGAGATTAATGAATGAAGTCTTGAAATATTTCATTGGGAAGTTTGTAATTGTGTGTCTTGATGATGTACTGATCTTCAGTAAGACTGAGGAAGAACACTTGAGACATTTAAATCTAGTGATGAGGAGGTTACCACAAGAGAATTTGTTGATAAATATGAAGAAGTCATCTTTCATGAAGGCATAACTCATTTATTTGGGTTTCGCGATCTCTTCGAACGAGTTGAAGATGGATCTTGAAAAGGTAAAAGAAATCAAAGAATGGTCGTCGCCGAGGAATATCTTTGAAGTCAAAAGCTTCCATGGATTAGAAAGTTTTTACAGGAAGTTCATTAGGATTTTTAGTGGAATCTATGCATCAATGATGGACATAGTCATGAAAAGACATAAATCTTTTCATTGGACAGAGGAAGCAGAGAAAAGCTTCAAGTTGTTAAAAGAGAAGTTAACTGAACAACTAGTTTTGGTTCTGCCATATTTCAGTAAGACATTTCAAGTGAGATGTGATGCAAGTGGATTTGCGATTGGAGCATTCTTAAGTTAGGACAATAGACCAGTTGCATACTTCAGTGAGAAGCTGAATGATTCCAATAGGAATTATTCCATGTATGATAAAGAGTTTTATGCAATCATACAAGCATTGAAGAAATGGAGGCACTACTTGGTTCCGAAAGAGTTCGTTTTGTATAGCGACAACCAAGCCTTACAGTTTATAACAAGAAAGGAGAAACTGAACCAAAAACATGCAAAATGGGTTGAATTTATGCAGAAGTTTACTTTTGTTATAAATCACATTTATGGAAATGCTAACAAGGTTGTTGATGCATTGAGCAGGAAATGTTTGATTTTGTAGGAGTTTCGTGTGAAAACCTTAGGTTTTGATAGCCTTAAGAACATGTACAAAGATGATTCAGATTTCAAGGATGCTTATGAAGCATGTGAGAATCCTGTTCTGAGATATAAACGCCAATGGATTGAATACTTGATCCAAGATGGATTACTATTCAAAGGAAATGAGTTGTGTATCCCGAAGAGTTCT
>SNQJ01S0001866.1:327446-342529 GCA_010110895.2 Picea sitchensis
GCAGTAAGCATGGATTTTGTGTTAGGACTGCCAAGGACATAGAGAGGTTTTGATTCCATATTCGTGGTGGTCGACAGATTCTAAAAAATGGCACATTTTATTCCATGTTAGAAAACCAGTGATGCAACACACATTGCAAATATGTTTTTCAAAGAAGTTGTTCGACTTCATGGTTTACCAAAGAGTATTGTTTCAGATTGAGACACCAAATTTGTTGGTCATTTCTGGAGGACACTATGGAAAAAATTGGGGATGAGTTTATCTTTTAGTTCAACATATCACCCTCAGATGGATGGACAGACTGAGGTAGTAAATCGAAGTTTGGAAGACTTATTGAGGAGTTTAGTTGCTGAACATCATAGTCAGTGGGATTAGATTCTACCGCAAGAGGAATTTGCATATAATGACTCACATAATAGGAGTACAGGACAGAGCCCATTTCAGATAATGTATGGAATGCAACCAAGAGGAGTATCTGAGTTGAGAGACTTAGAGCAGAATGCGTTTAGAAGTGCTGGAGCGAAAGATTTTGTAGCAGAGATGCTAGAGATCCACATGAATATTAAAGAGTGGTTGCAGAGTTCCAACCAGGAATACAAGCATAGAATAAACGAACACAGAAGAGAGCTTCAATTCAAAGTGGGAGATCTAGTTTTAGCAAATCTAAGAAAAGAAAGGTTCCCAAGGGGAACATATAATAAGCTGAAGATGAAAAAGATAGGGCCATGTAAGATTATGAGAAAATTTGAGGCAAATGCTTATGAGATAGATTTTCCATATGATGTGGGCATATCACCCATATTCAACGTAGAAGATCTGTATCCTTACAGAGTAGATCAAGCAGATGGGGAAGAGAATCAACAGGAAGTTCAGTGGGTCAAACAGATGCATGTAGCTGAAAAGCCACAGATGGAAAATATTATTGACCAGAGAGTTGGCAAGAAGACTCGGAGGAAGACATATTTTGAATATTTGATAAAGTGGAAGGGACACCCGATTGAGGACGCCAGTTGGGAAAGTGAAGCAGATATCCAGAAACATGGACAAATGGTGCAGGAGCTCATGGACATGATTCCATGAATTTTTCCGCCAGAGGAGTATGATGTAGGAGAATCGCAAGAAAGCGAAAGCGGAGGACAACTGGATACGCACCAACGCACATTTTGAAATTCAAAAGGATGGCACATTAATGTAATATCTGGAGAGACATAAGTGCTGTTAAATGTTTTGGGGATTGTAATGCAGATATTGAGCATTGCTCTCATCTGTCTGTTGTAGACAATTAATGTAATGAATGCAAAGTAGATGTAGGATTTAATTCAATTATATAGCTAGAGTTGTAGGAGGGAAAACTCAAGAAATCTCCCTTGTATGTATTGTATTGTATCATTATTCTCAATTGTAAGAGTAGAGCTGTAGAGCAAGAGAATAAGAGAGAAGAGAAGAACGAAGATTGTAGAATTTATATAAGCAGATAACTATTGCTATAGAACCCATGTACATAATCACTTGAGTTAATATAAGAATGCTTTGACTCAATTTCATGGTGTTCTTATGAATACTGTTTGCATCTATTGAATGGCATGTTTACAGTTTTCTTATAAGCTCTATTATGCATTTGTTTCAATTCTTTATGTGTGTGATTTCATGTTGAATGTATGAAGTTTGTGAGAGGGAAAGTATGAGTTTCAATTGTTTCTTGTCCTGATAATTCCTGCAAGGAGTGCAGTGAAAGTCCGCAAGGAGTGCGTTGATGAGAGTTTGAGTTTTACCTCAGAAAATCTCAGAAGGGATACTGTTGTTCTCATACCAGCAAAAGTGCAAGTATATCACAGAGCCGTGCAGGGTGTGCGCAGACCAGGTTGAAGTCTTAGACTTTTTCCAACCAAGTGAGTGGTTGAAGAACTGCTGTCTCAAGGAGTGTGTAGAGTTGGAAGATTCTGTTCTGGGTGGGAAATCCCTCCTATGGACTAGCACTAAGGGTTTTATCATGCATGCATAAATGACCTAAAGATTCTTACTTTTTACCATCATCCCATGCCTAAACCCCATTATCATGCATGCATACATGACCTAAAGATTCTTACTTTTTACCATCATCCCATGCCTAAACCCCATTACTCATATGTAAATACAAGGCTCAAGAGATTAAGTTGACATACCTTATTCTTTGTGTTTGATGTCGATCCCTTTTCGCACTTGGTCGTTCTTTGACTACAACTCTCCTCCCAATGCTGACCTGCATTCACTAAATACAAACAAAGAACTCCACATGCATTTGATCTACAAACTAATGGGTTAGAGATTTAATCAATCATATAATCAATATTCCAATAATGACAATCTCATATACCGGGATGGGAAAATCAATTCTTTTATTAACTTCACAATGATACCTTACAATGATAAATTCGGCTACAACTCATCGATCCTGGTCCTGGGCTCTTCTTCCATTGTCTTCCAACTGCTTTTCTCTATACTTCTCTTTGCACAAGGATGGCTGAAGGTTGGGACAAACAGAATGCTCAATCGGGTACAGTTTCTTTACTATGATTCTCCTCCTTTCAAATGGGACCCCTAACCCTTCTTTTATAGGCTAGAAGAAGCTAGGTATTTGGTCGAGTGACTGGCCATGCATGGTCGAAAGGTTTAGTTAACTTACCCAAATCTATGTCTTCCATCAACAACTTTCCTTTTTTCGTGCTTTTGTAGGTACACGCGGGCTGTCTTAGGTCAACTAGCGTGTACACGCATGCAGTAATGAAGTAGGGCACATGGGCCTTTATAAAAGGGTTTTTTAAGAATAGTTGTTCAACAGTGTTTTGGCAAAGAAGGAATCTGAGATGGCTTGATGCCAGGTAAGCATGTCTGGTGCAAATTAGGGTTATAACACCAGATAATCATAGATTATCGTGAAGGCCGTAAGGAGTGAATGCAATAATCCCTTAGAATCTTTGAGTTTGCAACAAGATTCAAGCTTAGGAAGGATAGAGTCTTGGAAAGTTCAAAGGAAGGACGAGGATTGAAGTCACCTCGCAGAACCCAAGCTCAGGAGGGAGGACGCCAGGTTATCTGGCCAAGAGTCTTCAAGAACTTGAACATATGGTTGAGTTTCTCAGAGGGAGAAGCATAGATATCTGTGGATCGTTGGATGCACTGGATCAACGGGGAGGTTAAGGCTGAGTGTCTTTCAACACTCACAATCTCAGGAGGATTAGTAGCCATTATATTTGGATCAACGAGAGTCATTGATTAGGCATTATGAGATATCGACATTTCAGAAGTCGGAAGTGTGAAGGAAGCTGTTTTTGGGAATCCCCGATACGTGAAATCTCGACGTGATCTGAGCCGTCAGATTAAGGAAGAATCAGGACCATTGATCCACAACAAACAAGTCATGAGTTAGGACTTCGGGGAAAAGGAGAAGAGTCACATCGTGAACTCACGAGTCACGAAATCCCAACGCGCTCGGAGGAGAGGCCCTAGGACTTGACTAGAGGTCATGTGGTGAAAGCATAAGGGAGGACCTAAAGACCCGTTAGCCATTTTCAGGATTTCGAGAATAGAAGGAGTCAAGGGGGGACTCACAATAGAAATTGTGAAGTTGTGAAATTCGAAACATTTTTTTGGGTTAAGTCAGTGGTCACGTCGGGTGATCACGGGGAGTGGAGGTTCACGCCTAGTGCTTGTTCATGCAGGCGTAACTTCTAGAAGGACCTATGGTTTTATTTGTATTGAAGGTTCCAGTGGGAACTAAAGAGCCATTCTGACTCAAACATATAGAAAGATCCAAATACTGGGAGGTCAAGCAGACCCTGCTGATGTAGGGGTTTTGCGTCAAATATCAAAATCATATAACCTACCCCAACCTTCTTGCATTATATTTCCTTTGGGTCCTTAATAATAGAATTATCATCCAACACTTCAGTAGAACAAACTTACTAGTGTCCATCCACGATTTGTGGTTTTCAGTCCAAAGTTGCTCAAGTTTAGTCCAATATTCCATTGATAATCCAAGGTTCTTGTCCAAAATATCCTTAGTAAGATGAAGGTCACCAGTCACAGAAGCCGAACGAACCGAAGGCCTCATATCTTTCCCAACAACAGTCGTAGAAGGATCTTCAAGGATCAGAGCCCACATTGTAACATCCAAGGAATGATTTGAATTATACCTTGGTGTCATACCAGATGCAACATCCTTCTAGTTGACATAATTAGTTGGAGTCTCATGAGGAGCCTGAGAACGATGGGGAAAACAAAAAATACTCCTTGAGAAACCTTCGATTGCAGTCCTTGACCATGTGGCCAATGTTGTGGCATCGCACACACCATAATGGGAAATTCAAGTAATCAAGTAGCTATACATAAGAGCGCTCACCCACCACAGGTGTAATAGATTTGAAAAGGCCATATGTGAGATTCAATTCAATGAATATTTGTGCCACCACATGTTTAGACAATGTTTTAAAGCCAGAATCCACAACAATGAACTGGCATAACACATTACCAATAACCCTAACCTTCATTTGACTAGTACTCCAAAGGAAGGTTAGGTAAGCTTATCCAAACCAAGCCTTTGGTTAAACCCTCAACACTAGAATCAAATAGAGGATGTCAGAGTTTTGTACACAAAACTTGTCTATCCCAGAACCATTGCATCGAGATAAATCTTCACATATCTCCTTTTTCTTTGAACATAAACCCTATCGAGCCATGAGATAGTAAGTGAAAGATAGTGATATACCCTAGCATTAGCTCCCAGTTTTTCATCATCCACTATGATAACACACCTACAAAAATCCATTGGGATCCTAACTTTCCCACTAGTGCTCATCCATCCAGATTTGCGATCTGAGAGACCTGAAGATATTTACTAACAACAAATGTGATATCACCATGGCGCGAGTGAATAATGCGTTTTCATTTCTTCCTTAGAGACCTAAAAATGGCCCGTGCTACAGAAAAATCCTCAAGACCAAGGTGACTGTTAATTCACCCAGATCTACCAACATTTAGGATCCCAACTTCCGCTCCAAAAGACAAGGGTGGAGACTAGACTAAAGCATTCCTTTACATAGTTGATGGAGGATGATCGAAGTTTTGGGGTACAAATCGAAAAAAATAAGGGGATGATTGAGGGGAGGGGCTCGATTCCTAGTAAGTACCAGGGGATTTGACAAAAAAGGACCTTGAAGGAGCTCGATCCATGGTCGAAACCCAAATACCCACCTTGAGATCTCCAAGCCCACATGTGGAAATGAACTCACAACAATGTGTTTTCCTTATAGTGATGCTCTTTAAATAGACATCATGGACCAATCAGGTGTTAAGTCATGGATCAATATAGTCATTAAAATATAAGAGAATATGAGTTGTTAGATCACTATGTGCCTAGAAGATATTGTTACCGTTGAATTACATAAGTACAAAAGGATACTAAAGAAACACACTTTTATCTAGAGACACATTACACCAAGTTGATCTTAACTAAATCCTAAGTGATCAAATATCCTAAAATCCTCCCCTAATAACAACTTGGGATATTATTGAAATATTTACAAAGGCGACACATTAATAGAAGGAAGGAGGCACTAGATCCTATCCCCTATTAATGACAACTTCCTGATCACCTAACATCGATTGAAGTTTGGAAAACTTCTCTTATATAACTAACTTTGTGAAAGTGTTTGCAACTTGATCATTGGTCGGGCAAAATAGGACTTCAACAAGATGACCATGAATGAGTTTTTTTATGAAGTACAATTGTAGCTCAATGTGTTCGATGCATTGATATTGGATTGGATCTTTGTTTAGGTTGATGACACTTTGATTTCACACCAAATTGTGTTCGAATACTACTGTTGGAATCCAAACTCTAAAAGGATATATTGAAGCTACATGGCTTCTTGACTTGCATCAACTGTTGCTTTATACTCTACTTCTATTGAAGAAAGAGAAATAGATTGTTATTTCTTACAAGTCCAAGTGACAGGTCCAAAACCAAGGTTGAAAAAATAACTTGTAGTATACTTTTGATCATCAAGGTATACAACCCAATCAGATTCCATGAGACCAACCAACAAAGGAGTCCTCCCTAAACTGTAATGTATCCAAAACTAAATTATATCCTAGACTTACTGAAGTATCCTTTTTGTTGCTTTCCAATGACTCTCATGGGGTGTTTGCATATACCGGGAAACAAGAGCGACAACAAAGGAAACATTAGGATGGGTATGAGTCAAATTCAAGAGACTACCAACTAACTAATGATACAAAGTGGCATCTGTTTCAGGTGTAGTATAGGTGGAAAAAAGTTTGACTCCAGACTGGAAGGGAGAAGAGGTTAGTTTACAATATTCCAAGTGAAAGTAGCGAAGAAAGTCAGATACATAGTTAGAGTGGTAAAGATAAATTTCTTCCTTGGTTTGTAATACTTGGAGGCCAAGGAAATAATGCAGATAACCAAAGTCTGTCATTTCAAATTTCTTCTTAAGGTTGGATTTAACATGGGTTAAAAGTTTAGGGTCACTACCAGTGAGTTTAAGGTCATCAACCTAAATAACAAGTATTATGAGATGGCTTCCTACTTTATTGGTATAGACATTGGATTATAATGGAATCTAGAAAGGTTGGTGCCAAGAAGAAAGCTATCCATTTTATCATACCAAGCTTGAGGAGATTGCTTAATACCATAGAGAGATTTTTTAAGGAAACATACAAGGCTGGAGTCAGTTTGAACATAGTCATGAGGTTGTTCCATGTATATCCCCATGTAATAAGGAATATTTAACATCCATTTGATGGACCTCCCATCTATGTGAGGCAACTAGCTAGAACAAGGCAGATGAAATTCATTTTGGCTATGGGAAAAAAAGTTTCATTGTAGTCAATTCCTTCAGCCTGAGAGAATCCTTTAAAAACTAACTGGGCCTTGTGTATTTTAACACTTCTATCCAATGCATACTTGGTTTTATACACCCATATACATGTGACAACTTTTCTTTCTTTCAAAAGATGTACAAGATCTCAAGTATTGTTCACCATTAAGGAACAATATTCTTCATTCATTGTTGTGTCCCAATATGGATGGCCATAAGCTTCTACAAATGTGTCTAGATCATGAATCTCTGAAAATTGAACCAAAAGAGAGTAGTCTCATTGAAATCATGAATCTGTACGACATTGATCTATAAGATCACATGCAAGATCACCAATTAATTCTCATGTTGAATGGACCCATCTGGGAAGTGGTGGTGCTGGTGTAGGTTCATGTTCAGTGAAATCATCTAGAGGAAGGTGAGAAAGTAGAGGTGGATTTTCATCCTCACTGCCATCATCTAAAGAAAAAACCATAATAGGACTAGAATATGGAACAAATGCCAAAGATGGCTCACAGGCCAAAGATAACAAAAACGTCGAATTATAATTGGAAGATGAAATACTTTTATCAAACTTAACATCTCTTCTAATAATCATTTCATTCAAATGAGTTTGAATAAGTTTATAATCTTTGACATATTTAAAATATCCAACAAAAATGCACTTCTCACTTTTAGGTTGTAATGCTTTCCTTTTCTCATCAGGAATGTGAGCCCATGCTTTACTGCTAAACACACATAAGTGGCTTACATCTGGTTTAATTTTATTCCATGCTTCTTTCAATGTTATATTTTTTAAAGCCTCTATGGGAGTGCGATTTACTATGCAGTTTGCACAATTAATGGATTCCTCCCAATAATGAAGACTTAATCCCTTAGATTGGATCATACAATTTGCCATTTCCTTTAATGTGCGATTCTTTCTCTTAGCAACACCATTTTGTTGTGGTGTATATGGAATAACATGTTGCATTTGAAATCCCTATGCAATTTAGTAAGTTGTGAATTTGTTGTTAACATACTCACCTCCATTATATATTCTTAACCTCTATAGTTTATGTCCATATTGTTTTTCTATAAGTGCATTGAAGGCCAAAAACATGTCAAAAACTTCACTCTTAATTTTTAAGAAATAAACCCAAGTGCGTCTGGAGAAGTCATCAATGAAAGTTAAGAAGTACTTGAACCCAAAGAAAGAAGGACAAGGAAGCATATCACACAAATCACTATGAATAAGCTGCAAGGGGGTTGAAGCATACTAAGAGGCGCATTTGTCAAAATTGTCCCGATGATATTTGTTAAGAACATAGTTGACACAAACACCATCTTTGCAAGAAATGAGAGGAAGACCGATCACCATATTTTGATTACATAGTTGTTGCAATGAGTGATAGTTTAGATGACCAATCTGCTCATGCTAAAGTTTGCTTGAGTCATCACTATGAGCAATAAAAACCGATGGAAAATATGATGACCCAAAGTTGTCAAATTTGTACAACCTAGCAATATACAAGCTAGGACATGCTTAGGATCTTTTAAATCCTTGATTACAACTTGGTGATATGAACACTCTATTGATTTAACTTCACTTGAATGAGTGATTTGATATATTGATAGAGGGTTTCAGGAAAGACTTGAAACAAATAATACTTCATTGAAATGACCATTATATACTTGAATTGTTCTGAACCCTACCACACTAAGAGATATATCATCACCAACAAATATTTGTTTGATGTTACATTAATTAAGAGTAGAAAAAATGGCTTTATCCTTAGCCATATGATAAGATACTTTAGAATCAATAACCCACTAATAAGAAAAATAAGTATATGTTACATTGGAAGAGAAACTAGAAACAAAAAGTGCATGTCCATGAGCATAAGCGTTAGAAGAAGAAGAATCAATATCGATGTTGTGCTTCTTCATTGTTGCTTTTAAGGTATCCATATTTTTAAAACATTCAGACCCCAAATGACCATCTCACCCACAAATATTGCAATGCTTGTTAGTCTCCTTACTCTTTTGTTTTGGTCCTTTGTCACCTTTGGAAGTAGAAGTTGGCTAAGAGAGTTTGGGACACTTGTTTGTGAGGATGTTGCTTCTTTGTATGTTTGGTTTTATCTTTATGCTGGGCCACTAAGGATTTGTTGGATGTAACTGCAATGCTAGTCACTCCAATATGTAAGATGTACTTGCAATGCTAATCACTCCAAGATGTAATATCTTGTCTTTCTCTCTAATTAGAGAATCACACAAATATTCAAGAGAGGGTTCTGTGTATGGATCCCCTAGAGTTTCTGTGGTGGCATAAAAAGTTGATGCAAACAAAAAATATGCAGTGCTAAGATTAGAAATAATAACATACTTGCATCGACCATCCTTCATATCTATTTCACATTCTTTAAGTAAAATTCTAAGTGTTTTGTACTTAGATAAATAATCTTCAATAAAAGGGAAATGATTAGGACTTAAAGACATTATCTTATTCTCTGGTTAGTGGGCTCGAATCACATTATGTTAACCAAATACCTTATTCAACTTATCCCAAGCTTCATCTGGGTCATCAATTGTTTGAATATGAAACCGTAAATAAGAAGAGAATGACATTTTGATTAATCCACATGCTTCGTTATTTTTATTATCCCATTTGTCTTTATTTTCAACATAAGTGGGGGATTTTTCTTTCACCAAAGTAATATGGTATAGTCATTTACTTTGTAGTACATCATCCATATGTAATTTGCATGAGAGGTAGTTGGTACTGGTAAGAAAAAGATTACTTGGAGTAGCCATATAAAAAATATTCGGGTAATATGGATTCAAAAGCTTAAAATGACTATCTGGATGAAAATCTCTTGAAAAAATAGACAGTTAATAAAAATGGCACTGAAAATGGACTTCAGATGTGAAAGTTATGTCGTTTAAAAAAAAAGGCCTAAATGGTAACCAAAGTGCCACATGACAGGTGGAAGATGGTCCACATGGTGATGGATGCATAATGAGGTGGCTGAGTAAAAAAAAAACTCCCTTCCTTCTCCAACTTTGCCTATAAGCTCACTTTTACAAATAAGTTACTTATGAAATGACTCACTTTTATAGAATAAGTGAAAATCATTTTTACAATGAAGTTCCTCTATAAATTAAAGTTGCAATGTACAAGTAACTTGAAAAAAATAATATTAAAGTTTCTTTATGGTGGTTCATTTTTATAATTTAAGTGAAATGCACTCTATAATAAAGTTATGCCATAACTTAAGGTTTCATGCATTTTTTCAAGAAGTAATTGAAAAAAGAGAGACTTAAACTCAAGACCTCTTATTTTAGTGAGGATGTTTTTTTTTACTATTTTCCTCAATGTGCATGCTTACCCCCCAAAACCATGTTTTTGCATACAAAAAACTTGAACGTGGCTACAGATAAAAACAAATAAAATTTTGACAAAAACAATTTCTGAATCTCAACAATAATAAGGTTAGATCTTGTTAGCTTACCTAGATAATACAAGTTTTCTCTCTGTTTCTGATCTGTTGAGCTCGAATAAAACATATAGCAAAGAGCACGTGAAAAAAATAGAACACTTTTTGCTATGTTTTTTTATTTTCCGATATTGCACAAAGAGAGAGACAAAGAGCACACATAAACTAGAAATAATACAAAATCAGGGACAAAAACAATAAAAATGAAATATTAACTCATAATTTGTTTTTTAAAAGGGTATATTCAGACTTTATACCTCTAGATCTGACAAAAAAAGTCACATTTTGGGAAAACAAAAACCTTTTCGAGTGAAACGAAAATCACTTTCAACTGAAAGAAACACTCCAGACACAATGGAGTGGTTCACTCATCCCATAAATGCACATAAATTGAAGAACCCATAGATGAGGCAACATAGGTTCAAGATATCAATCAACAATGAGAGCAGATATTGAAATGGGCCCTGATACCATGTTCAACAAAACAAGTTATTCCCATACAATATGGACACCTTAAGATCAATACACCAATGCTATTTCATGGTTAAAACCCTTAAAGAAGGAAACAATCGATGGCCCAACCAATGTAACTACTTGAGGTAATATATTAATGTAAAAGAAAAACATTTTACAAGAGAGTTTCTCACAATAGATCATCAACAAATGAACCTCCATGCTATTTAAATAGAGATTATGGACCAATCAAGTGGTAATCCATGGATCAATGTAGCTATTAAGATCGAGGAGAATATGAGTTGTTGGATCACTCTATGTGTATAACATATCATGCCCATCGAATTAAATAACTACAAATGCATACTAACACATAATAAAGAAACACACTTTTATCTAAAGATACATTAGACCAAGTTGATCTTAAATAACTCACAAATATTTAAATATTCAAACATTTTGGATGGCCAGAAGCTTTTGCAAATGTTTATGGATAATGGGTCTCTGAATCTTGAGCCAAAAAAAGAGGAGGCTTGCTAAAACTATGAATGTGTACAACATTGATATGAAGGATCATCGACAAGAACACCAACTTCTTCTCATGTTGTACATACCCATCTAGGAAGTTGTGGTATTGGTGCAGGTTCATGTTCAACAGAACCAACTAGAGGAAGGTGAACAAGTTGAAGTGGATTTCATCCTCACTATCATCATTTGAAAAAGAATATGGAATAAGAGTACTAGCAAAAAAGTTGGTAATAAAAGATGGAACAATTTTGAAAGATGGATTGTAGGCCAATGATGGCACAAACGTCGAATTAGGCTCGCGAGCTAAGAGATATTCATTAAAATTAACATCTATCCTCATAATAATTTCATCGAAATGAGGTTGAAAAAGTCTATGACCTTGATCATTTTTAGAATATTCAATAAAAATGCACTTCTCACTTTTAGGTTGTAATGCTTTCATTTTTTCATTAACAATGTGAGCACATGCCTGTTAAGCTCTAGATATTGAGTTATTACATTTCTATGGTTATATTAGATTTTTCATTATAGGTTGGCTAGGCCCAAGTTTTAATGAGGATCTCATCTCGTACATCTATTATATTGTATAATAAGATTTCCCCCTCGAAGAGGCTTCTCATTCATTCTTCTCTCTCAGTCTCAAGATTTGGAGTTACTTATCTTTCTCTTTTTACACTATTTGGTTGTTTTGGTGCATAACATTTGGTTTCAGAGCATATGATCCTTGGGTTTGACTCATTTAAACGAGTCATCTTGGTATTTTCCATATAAATTTATTTTCTAGATAGTTTCAGAGCATGGAATATTTGGGGGCTTGAGGAGAAATTGAAAAGTATATGTGGTTGTAACATCCCCATTATAATCCCTAGTTTAATTAATGTGTATGTATACATAATGTGTGGCTAGAGCCAACGCGATGTAATATGCAAATTGTATTTCTATGTTTTAATAATAAAATGTGATGCTAGATGCTAAGGGGACATGGACAAGAGATGATGGATGAATTAATCCATGAGAGGGGGAAGTATCTAGGATAATGGCCAAGAGGGGCCAAGGGGGAAATTACCCATGTATATTAATTCAACCCATTTTCCTAAAATTGATAATTGTATATGAACCTTCCAATTTCTGATTGAGTGTTCACAAAATCAATCACTGAATACATGTAAGAGGGTGGTTGTGAGTGGTCACATCCCATAGTTATTGGGGACATGGGGGTTGAGTACAATTATCTTTGGGGAAGAGTGTGAGTCAAGAAAGGCAAGCCAAAGGGAGGAAATTCATATGGGTTGGGACAACAATTCGGAGAAGAAAGTTTTTTTGTGCATGAAGAAAAGGAGAGAGCAAGAAAGAGAGCTCAGAGCTGGTGCAACCATGGAGAGTGGATTCTAGAGCAAGATGGAACGTATTTGGAGCATTTTGGAGCATTTTGGAGCTGAAGATTGAAGAACCAAGTTGTCAAGCCTGAAGAGTTAACTCCAAAGTAAGTTGCACTGTAACAACAAGTGTTTGTTGTTGGTTTGCTGGTAGTTTTACTAGCAACAAGTTCCCTTGAGTTCCCAACTAAGAGATTTCTAGTTACATGTTCTAGATAAACCCTAATAAATGAATGGTACATTCCTTGGGATAATCCTGATAAATGGATGGTAAATCCCTTGGGTTATCCTGTTAGAAAAATAGGACCGCGGAGCAATAAAATAAAACAAATGTAGAAACAAAACATAGAAGATACACAATACAATAGAGACACATATTTACGTGGTTCACCCAGTGTGGGCTACGTCCACCAGATAAATTGCCAGATCCTTCCTTTATTATTATCCAACAAATGAAGGGATACAACCTACAACAAAACCCACTGTAACTTCCTCTTCTTTCTCTCACAGTATCCTCACTCAGAATACAATACTCACCATCATACATAGCCACAATACATTTCCCTCATAAAATAGAGTTGCCTTCTAGGGCAAAAAACCCTAACATAATCTCTACCGTTAGATCTACGACCTTATAATGAATGGTCCAGATTTACAATGAAATTACAATATACATTTACAAGACAATTTTTCCTTCGGGGGCTTCGTCCCCGAACCCCCCAGCCAGGGGGATAGTCCTCCCTGGACCCTGCAGAGGGAGTACCCCCCCTCTGCACTCCCCCGCGTGGAAGAGTGTACATACTTATGGGGGGTAAAGTTTTCATGGGGTATAAACACAACTGAGAGAAAGGACCTATGAATCAGGAAAATAATCAAGCTCCACAACCAACAATCTCCCACTTGGAGACTGATCTCAACAACTCCACCACTGCTGTATATGCTGGACTTTGAACCTTCTTGGACCTGGAAAATTTCTCATCTTCATATTCATTCTTGAAGACCAACTGAAACTGAGTAGGAACTCAATTTTTCTCTTTTTACTCCTTTTGTTAACATGTCTGTAGGATTCTAGCTAGTGTGTATCTTTTCCAACTTCAAATGTCCATCTTCCAAGGCAGATCGAATGAAGTGGTACCTCAACTATATATGCTTAGTCTTCGAATGGAAGGCTGAGTTCTTTGCAAGATGAATTGCATTCTCACTATCATAGTACAACCTGCTATTCTCCTGCTTCTTTCCCAATTCCTCCATAAACCTTTGTAACCAAATCATCTCTTTACTAGCCTCTATAGCAGCAACATACTCTGCCTCTGTTGTTGAAGGTGAAAAAACCTTTTGCAGTTTTGAAATCCAACTTACTGCTATTCCACCTATAGTAAAAACATACCATGTGGTGCTCCTCCTGCTGTCTTTATCACTTGCCATATCTGAATCAACATATCCTTGTAGAAAAGTGTCTGAACCTCCAGAACATAATGCATGAGTAGCAATACCTCTCAAATACCTGAGAATCCACTTTACTGCCTCCCAATGTTATTTACCTGGATTGTTCATATACCTGCTCACAACTCCCACTGCATGTGCAATATCTGGTCTTGTGAAAACCATTGCATACATCAAGCTGGCAACTGCTGATGAATAAGGGACCTTGGATATGTATTCTATCTCCTCCTGTGTCTTGGGACACATTTCCGTAGTTAATTTGAAATGGCTGGCCAAAGGTGTACTAACTGGTTTTGCATTCTGCATTCTAAACCTCTCCAACACCTTCTCTGTGTACTCACCCTAAGACAATGTCAGTTTGCGATTTTTCCTGTCTCTTGTTATTCTCATACCTAGGATTTTCTTTGCAGCACCCAAATCCTTCATTGCAAATGAATTGGCTAATTTCTTCTTGAGCATATTTATATCTTGCATATTAGACCCTGCAACAAGCATGCCATCTACATACAATAACAAGATAATATAGCTTCCATTTTCTAGTCTTTTAAAATAAACATAGTGATTGGAATGACATCTACTATAACCCTGTTCTGTCATAAACCTGTCAAACTTCAAATACCACTACCTTGGATCTTGCTTTAGGCCATACAAGCTCTTCTTCAATCTGCATACCAAATTCTCCTTCCCTTTTACCTCATACCCCCATGGCTGCTACATATAAATCTCTTCCTCCAAATTTCCATGGAGAAAAGCCATTTTTACATCTAACTGTTCAAGATGCAAATCTTCTACTACCACAAGACTTAAAATAGTCCTAATTGAATTCATTTTAACACCAGGAGAAAATATTTCATCAAAATCTATACCTTTTTTTTGTGCAAACCCCTTTACAACAAGTCTAGCCTTGTACCACTTTTCTCCTCCAT
>SNQJ01S0001866.1:354300-376704 GCA_010110895.2 Picea sitchensis
AAGAGGCTTATTATCTGAAATTATCTCTTTTGCAAGGCGTTGAGTACTTTTCCTGAGGTTTTTCTATGCTATATTGATGTTTGGTTCTTAACAGTATCTTGGTCCATTTTTACAGACAAATTAATAGTACATTATGGGGATATTAAGAGAAACACATTTTTGAGTCAATTGATAAATCTATGGCAAAGAGGTTCAATTATAGAGAACAATATGAAATTCCAAAAGTCGAGTCTCAGGGTAAAGAACATTCTAGAGGATAATTTATTAGATCTCTTTAAGGTTACTTTAAAAGAGATCATTCAACATGAGGTGTATATCTTCAAACCTAATTCCTTGGAGCATGCTTTCAGTGTGGAAAGGAAAGTGGAAAGTAAAAATATAGCTACTAGAATGGTGGCCACTAAAAAATATATAGAGATCCATTTTTTTTCTCCTAACCCCACTCATCCTACATGGTTGACAAATTAGCAAATATAAGAAAGAATAACAAAGGGAATATGTTTCAATTGTGAAAAGAAGTACAATAATGGGCATATATATGATGAGAGAAAATTAGTCTACGTAGATTGTGAAGAGGAATAAGATCGAGAACTAGAACCTTCACAAGATATAGAATTGGAAGAGACTATTCCAACAATATATTGTCATGCATTGACTGGCATCAACACTCAAACTCTCAAGATATAGGGATATATATAAAAAAATGTAACAATATTGATTGATTTTGGTAGTACCTATAAATTCATTAATTACAAATTAGATAAACTTCTCAATTGTTTTAGATATATAGCACAAGGGTTTCAAGTAATGATTGTATATGGGGCACCGCAAATTATTCAAGTGAAATAGTACTAATCTCATTATGGGGGAGTATTATTAGATAGTCCAATGATTGCAATCCAAATGGGTGGTGTTGATGTTGTATTAGGGGTCCAATGGTTACATTAATTGGGAAAAATGGCTCTTAAATTTCAGGAACTTTTCATGAAATTTTCCTAGGAAGGAAAGGAAATTGAACTTAAAGGTATCCAAGGGAATCCTCTAAAGTGATAAGGTCTAACAAAATAAAAATAAAATTACTAAACAAGGGACACCATGGTGTAATCACACAATTGTTCTTAGTAGATGTTCAAACATATAGACCCTCTACTTTTGTGGATCTCCATAAAGTTACCAAAAATAATTCCAAGGTATTTGGAGAGATGCCTAAGGGTATTCCACTTGCTATTCATTTGTAATTGGATAATGTACTAGCTAACATTATGCCTTACAAGTACCCATATGCACAAAAGAGTGAGATTGAGCATACCGTTCAAGAAATGTTAGAGGTGGACATCCTTCAACCTAGCCAAAGTGTTTTCTTTTCACTAGTGGTGATGGTTTACAAAAATAAGGTTCATGGTGTATGTGTCTGAATTATAGAGAGATCAACAAAATTATTGATGAAATATTAAATGAATTGCAAGGAGCAATTTTCTTTGCCAAGTTGGATCTCAATTATGGATATCATCAAATCAGAATGAGGAAAGCATGCATCCCCAAAACAACCTTTAGAACACATGAAGTAGAACACATGAAGGTCATTATAAGTTTTTGGTGATGTTGTTTGGCCTTACTAATGCACCTTCCACATTTCAAAGCTCGATAAATTATATTTTCAAACCCTTCCTCAAAATTTTTTTGTTGGTATTTTTTGATGATATACTAATCTATAATAAACCTTGGGAAGGGCATGTACAACATGTTGACATGGTATTAAAACTATTGGAAGAGCAACAACTATATGTAAATCATTCCAAGTGAGCCTTTGGAGTTCAAGAACTAGAATATTTGGGTCATATTGTATCTCATGAACATGAATGTTTCAAAGTGAACCCGAACAAAATTAAAGCTATGATGGAATGGGAAATTTCCAAAACCTTGAATAATCTTATAGGATTCCTAGGGTTGATGAGCTATTACTACAATTTTGTCAAGAATTATGATCAAATAACAACATCTCTAACAATGTTATTAAAAAATGAGGCATTTTCTTTGACTCAAGAAGCAACCAAAGGTTTTGAAAAAAATAAGGAGGCTATATGTACAACTCATGTTCTGACCATGCCTGACTTCACACAAACCTTTATTGTGGAGAGGGATTCCTTAAGGGATGTCATTGGTGTAGTTTTAATGCAACAAGGGATGCCCCTTTCCATTGGAAGCAACCAAATCAAAGAAAAGAACTTACTCAAACCCATTTATGAAAATGAAATGTTGGCCATATTACATGGAGTTAAGAAATGACACCCTTACCTAATAGGAAGACACTTCAAGGTAAAAACATATCATGATAATTTGAATCACTTCTTGGAACAACAATCGTATTTAGAAGAGCAACAAAAATGGGTTACAAATATTCTAGGTTATGACTTTAACATTATCTACAAAAAAAGGAAAACAAAATGTGGTGGTAGATGCACCGTTAAGGAAAGAAGACACAGAGCGTTTACTGTGCACTATTTCTATTCTGCAATTTGATTGGGTGGAAGAAGAAATGATATAATGGAATCAAGATCATTCAACAACTATAAGAGGACCCAAGTGCAATAGATAAATTTGTGTGGAATAATGATTCCCTATGGTATCATGATCACCTATATTCATGTAAGAATTCCAAACTCAAATAGAAGGACCTTTTGGAGTTACACAATGTTGATACAATTATATTGATTATTTTCTCTCATCTCTTCTCTCTTTCCCTCACTTTGCAATCTTTGTACGATTTGTTGTTAGCTAGATTCTCTGTGCAGGTTTCACCATAATTCTACAGACTCAAAGTTGACAAATATGTAACAAACATTTTATAATTATATATTAATTATTGTAATAATTTAATGGTCAACATTCCCATGCAAAGGGTTACACCCCAATTTCTCTATAAAAAATAAAATGTTAACCATTGGTCATTGTAATTCATCATGGAAAATCATAAATATATATTTATTTTTAATTGGTTTCCTGTAACTAGTATTAGAACCAAGAAATTGGAAAAACTATGAAATAAGGTGGTGCTCATCAAACTATTCAACCATATATTTATCCATGTTGTACATTTATCTCATTTTTTGTACATTTCTTATCCTAGGTACCAACTCTGGTATCCCTAGCCACCAAGATCTCCTGCTGCCAACTCTCTTTTTTAGTTATCATTTCCATACCACCTACTTTCGTTTTTAGTTGCCATACAATGTTATTTTTAACCATATGAACTATCATTTCGTCCATACAAACCATCCATGTTCATTTAAGTTATCGTCTTGCAAGTCATAAGTCCTGGGGTTCTCTTGAGATCGTGCAAATAATCACGAGACAAAAAAATAATTCAAGAATTTGGGTGTGAGATAACCTCCAAATTCAAAATTAATGGATATAGTAAACAAATTGGAAGCAATAATGGAGGTTCTCCCTAAGGAAATTACCAATGTTTCGAACAAGAAGGAATAAAAAATCAAGCTACTCAAGGAGGAGCTCAATGCATAAAAAAAATGGTAGCAAGGGAATGTCCAATCCAAATTATCACACATCATTTTCATGGCCACACCAATCATCCAATTCAAGTTCATTCAATGGTTCTACACTCAAGGCAAAAGTGACATTACCCAAGTTTGATGGTGAGGATGATCGAGAAGGCATGAGATGGAATAATAAAGTCAAAATTATTTCAATTACTATAACATACTTGATGAGGAAGATAAAATTAGCATTGCATCAATGCACTTGGATAAATTGGATTGTGATTGGTTTTTATGGTGGAAATCCAAATCTCAGGGGCTAGCTAGATATTTTTTTTTAACAAAAGCGGATATGAATTTATATTAAAGGTTGTGGCAGAGCCACTGGTTCAGATTACAAAATGCCCATTGTTTCTTTGGGACTTTTAGCCATGAAAACATAGATGCCTACAACTTCAGAAACCTAAGTACACTTTTAGCCATGAAACATAGATGCCTACAACTTCAGAAACCTAAGTACATACTACTCTACTTATTTAGAGCCATGGCTACCATTGCCAAACTGCTGGAGACTTGTTACAGAGACAGTTAATTCTTAAAATTACTTTGGATCTTCCTCATTCCAGTTGCTGTTGAGCTTGGCCATTTTGGCCTCCAGATCCTCCATTCTTTCATCAAAGCCTTGTTGTGGGCTCTTTAACTCTTGGTTCAGCTTGTCTAATTCCTAGGCAAACCCGATCTTAGTCATAGTTATGTCTGATTCCAACTGTTTGAGCCGACGGCCTGCTTCCACATCCAGATTTTCCAAGAAATCCAGTTGATGCTCAAGCATCTGCCGTGCTCTGCTACAGGGTCGGACCTTTCATCCGTTTCAACCGCCTCCCAGCTCATCGTATTTTTAGAAGAAGACGCCATCACTGTTCTTTCTTTCCTCTGCACTCCTGTAGTAGCTCACCCTGGATCTTCGCCTTCTTTTGGCTTCTGCGTTTCTTGTCTGAGCTTCCCTTGAGAGTCGGATCAGAGGGACACGAGCTCCCTTTATTTCTATTTGGGGCTTAGCTATCATTATTTTTGGGAGCTGGGGGATTCGTGCGATTTCATTGTCTGCCTCCAAGCACGGGCTGTGTTCCTTTTGGTACTGGTCGGAGTGAGTAGTTCTTTCATTTCAAACCAGCCCTTTCATCATGCCCGACGGATCCAAGTACCGCTACGAAACCGTTTTAAAATTTGCTTCAAGGATCTCTTGCGATTAGGATTCCACTTGGGACAGGAAGTGCCATTCATTGAGCAAATTGCATCGTACTAACCGCACACCTTGATTGGCTTGGTCTCGCATTGCGCTTTGGTCTCTTTAAAACGTGCGGATAGAATTCGATGATTGCATTTTGTCGGGGTGATGAGTCAATTTATCCAAGAGGGATTGGAGCTATGGATTGAGTGCTGTCTTTACCATGGCTTGTATAATTATTCTTGAACCTCCTATTACGATTAAATCCTGGACATTGTGTTTTATTGCCAATTTAAGACCCTGCCAGAGTGCCAGAGCCTCTGCCATGTTGTTGGTGTCTATGCCAAGCCCAATTGCATACTTCAAACCGCGGTTCGATTTTAGTCCGATGCTCTCCTCCTCCGTAGGGACCCGATTTCTCGGTGTCCATCGAACTGAAGAGTATGTGTGTTGAGTTTACGCTTCCAAATCACAAACTCACTTTCACTTCCCCTAATCTCCCACGTCTCTGTATTGTAGAGAGTTTTGTTAGGACGATCCGTATTAGGGAAATTGAACCGCAATCCAGCTGCTCTTCATTTAGCTTTGATTCTACTTTAGGACTCCGAGATGTACAACCACTCTATACCAGAAGCTGTATTTTGTATACGCCTTTTCTTCATTTACCCTCGACCGGTCTCCCTTTGAAAATTCTCGGTATTACGCTTCTCACGAGGCTCCGTAGGGCAATCTTTGAAACAAATTCCCCAAATCCGCTGAATTTGGTTCTTTTTCCCTCAAGCAGGCCCGCGAACCTGTGAGAGTATAGGAAGGTTCGCTACATCATTGGGAAGCTTATGAATAGGCCGAGCCCTTTCCGCACTTCTTTGGAGTAAGTGCAAGTTAGGAGAATATGATCCAAAGTTTCTTCCTTGATAGCAAGGGGGGCATCTGGAAAGGGCCCTTCCCACCCCCTTCTTTTGAGGTTCTCCCATGTGGGGATGCTCTTATGTGCCGGGGTCCATATAAAGATGTCAACTTTGGGAATGGTGTGGTGGCGCCAGATTGCTTTCCACAGGGCTGGATTTGGCAGAGTAGTGGGGACTGAATTGAGGAGGTTGTATCCTTCAGTTGTGGTGTACGCTTGGGCTTTCCTTTCCCATCCTAGCTCATCTTTACCCGCTCTTTTTAGAGGATCTTTCCCTTGCAAGAAGTTCTTGAGGGTTTTCCCCACTGCCTCCTCAAGTTGGTGTCTGATCGGGTCAGTTCAACCTTGCCAAAGATGCTATCGCTCTTCTTCCCAAATTGATGTCTCCAAAGTGTAGCGAGGTGTTGGTTGTCCATCCAAGCAACTCTTAAGGTCATGGATGGAGGTCGCTCTTAAGGTTTTCCTGGCCATCTAATCCTAGTCTCGCATTCTTATTTTCACACTTTTCTGGATCCAGTTAGGTGAGGAGCCAAGAGAGGAATTACCTTTTATTAGGCAGTTTTGAGAGATTCCCTTGCTTGGGAGCTCTAAACATCTTTCTTTGGGGCCTTGAAAGTATTTCTTCCAAATGGATTTCTTACTCCAAGTGAGATTTCCGCTTTGTCATTCTCCAAGGACTTTGCCCCAAGGGAATGTGTTCTCGGTTGTCTTGGTATTCTGATTTTTAGTCCTTCCATGTATGTTTTATAGCTTTTCCCATCTACTAAGTGCCTTCTTTTCTTGCTTTCCTCCTTCCCAGAAAACGCTGAAATGCTTCAAGCAAGACTTTGAATGATGGTGGCAGGGGCTAGAAGCAGTGAGCATTGGTAGATTGGGAGATTTGCTACTACAGCTTTTATTAAGATTGTTTTCCCTGCTAAATTCAGCCTGTTGGCTCCCCAGGAGGAGAATTTTTCGTTTTAGTTTTTCAGTTAGGTGTATCCAGTGGGAGGCTCTCGGAGCTGCCTTAAAAATTGGGACTCCTAAATACCGAAAAGCATCCTTAATTTGTGTGCCCTCCATCCCAAGAACTCGAGTGATTATCAGCATTTCATTTGGGGTGATATTCCAACCATAAATGTGTTGCTCTTGGCCGATGCCCGGCCGTAAGCTTCGGCTAAGTAGGCATCTAGTTCTTCTGTACCTTTCATTGCGGATTGGACTTGCCCCCAACGCTAAGGTGTCATCAGCAAATCGGGTGTGGTTTATGTCTTTCAATGTACCGAGTTATGCTTAATCCCTTGAGGTCTTGTGATTTTGAGCATTTTCCAAATGAAACTTAGAGTCAAGCCAAGAGCGCATAGGCGCCAGAGAGTACCGCCTTTAACCCTCGAAGTTTTGAAGAAACCGTAGATCTTCCCATTACAAGGCTATCTGTGAGAGCTTATGCATGCTTTAATCCAACGGCGAAGCGCAAGTCAAACCCAAATTTTCATAACTTCAAATAAAAATTCATGCCCGACTCTATCAAATGCATTAGCGAGATCCAGTTTAATCAACATACCTTTTTCTTTCCTTAGCACGCTGAGTGGATTGCTTCTTGCACCATGATGATGTTGTCGGCGATGTGTCTCCATGGACAAACCCTCCTTGATTTTCCTGAACAATGAGAGGGAGCGTTGTCTTGAGGCGGTTAGATATGACTTTGGCAATGATTTTATAACTTGTATTACATAAGGAGATTGGACTGAATCTGTTGAAGGAGATCGCCTTTTCCTCAGATGAGGGATAGAAAGGAGGAATTGATGCTTCCTCCCAGCTTGCTAAATTTTTGCGTTCTCTGGATCATTTTGGTTAGGTCCTTTTGATTATGTCCCAAAGAAGAGCGATAAATCCGGCTATGAAGCCGTCCGTCCCCTAGAGTTTTGGTTCCGGTGCATATTATCGAAAATCTCCTTTTATCTCTGTCAGATCTCACCCGCGGAGCTTGCCGTTGGTTTCTCGCGACCTATTAGGTTTGGGATCGTGATTGAGGGATAATTTTTGCTGATCTTAACTCCGTATCCTTTTGGGGTCGTATATAATTTCAAAAGTCTCATAAGCCGCTTTTGTTCCTTCCGGTTCTGCTATTGCAAAGGTCTCAATCTCGACTTCCATTATAGCATTATGTTGTTTCACCTTCCGATTGTTTTGTGGAAATAGGTCGATTTCGATTCTTCTTCAAACCATAAGTCGCGGATTTCGTCTCCACACTCTCCGCCTCAGCATGGTGCCAATCCCTTTGAAGGTTGTCCTCTTTCCCCAAAATTTCCGGTGTTATCTCCACTCGCTCCATTATAAGCTGATGTGCTTCAAGTTGGCCTTGGGCTGTTAGGCGCGCTTCTGCTGGAGTTGGTTGAGATTTGGCCCAAGATTTTAGAGCATATTTCAGTCTTTTTATTTTTTCTTCCCAAAACATAGAAAGTTTTATCCTTGACTGGAGGCCCAACCAGTAACAATATCAAGAAATCCTTCTCATCGCTGATCCAATTTAATAACCCGGGAAGGATGGGCCCTTAACTTGTCTTTCTTGATTTCTTGTATGGATTGGTTTGTGGTCCATGTACCGGGGCAGAATTGCCGATTTGTCGTAGCCCCTAGCACCAGGAAGGAACTTTTGACCATGAATCTGTCAAGCCTGGCAGTGATGTGGCCTGGGCCTATTCTCTTATTCGCCCACGTGTAGCGGCCTTTGGTGGGTTTTATGTCGAGAAGATCCCATGCAGCAACAATGTCTTCTACCCACCTGCCTAGCTCTCGTACTATCGAGCCTCCCCCTTTTTCTCATCTTTGGGCCAACGCATTGAAGTCTCCTCTAAGGATGATATTGGAGAGTGTATTTTGCTGTAAATAGGTCTGCAGAGAATCCCAACAATAGATTTTTCCCCTAAAAACTGTGGAGCATAGATATTAAATAAATTTACCCGACATCCTGTACTTTTGTGAAGAACTTTGGTATGATCCAAAGGCATGCCGGTATGGGAGCTGATCGCGGCTTCATTTGAGGAGTCAGCTGCAGTAACTCGGCTTTGCGTTCTACCAATTTTGACTTCCTTTCCACTTTCGATAAAGTTCCTGGCGCATCCTGGCCGGCTCATTTTGTCTCCTCGAGCAGAAAGATGCTTGCCCTCAAGATTTGAGGATATCTTCGTGAGCTTCTTCCTTTTAATCGCCCATCTCCCAGCTCCGGTGAGGTTATAATCATTAATAACTTTGATTGGGGGGGCCTCCTTGGGATGCTTTGGTCGTCCGCGTTTGATGTCCAGAGTACACCGATTTGAGGGTGGATTGTGATCCGGCCCAAAGACCGCTTATGAGTTTGGTTCCTTTCTCAATTTTTGATTTTTCTTACCTCTTCCTTGTTTCTTTGAGAGATCCCCTCGCTCGCTTGCCCTCTTTCTCATCTCCACTTGTTGATCTCCTCCTCCGCATTTTGCCTGCCATCCCGCCGCCGGGAGGGGGTTGCTTTGTTCTTCTTCTTCACAGGAGTTTCTCTTTATCCTCTTCTGCTCGATCTTCCACACCTCCTTATGGCTTGCTTCATTTGGGTCTTGAACACTCTCCTCCGAGTTTTGGCCAAGGATTCGGAAGCTATTCTCCTTTCTTGGGGCTTCCATGGATTTGGATTGCGGATCTCCGCCTCTTCTTGGGTCTCTTGCTCTGATCTCCCCACGCGCTTGTCGCCAGCCTCCTTCTTTCTTTTCTCTGCGGAGTGGGGGAGCCGCTGGGGCGCTTCTTAGGAAGACCATATTCGCGGATGCCTCTGCGACTTGAACGACAAATGCTCGTAGGGGTCCAACTTTGCAATGGCTCCGCATCTCGACTTTGAGCTTGATAGCCTGTAGGCCACCTACCCATTTCTACGCATAAGGCGCCAGCATTGACAAGAGTGCAATACTCGATCCTTAGGTTCGCCAATGTGGCCGCCCGAGACCGCGTCGCATTGCTTGAAGAGTGGGGGTATTTAGCAATGGATTGGGAGGTTAAAGTCTAACCCGCATCGACGCCTTTGGGGATTTCTCGGCGTGATCGGCTCTATGTCCATCTATTCCGCAAAGTCCTTGAGGCTCCATGAAGTAAGGGCCGCTCATTAGATCTCTATCCTCCCGCGGATATAACCAAGATGAAATATCCCCGTCCGACCGCTGAATGGTAACACTGCTTGCACGCGCCAGCGCGGATCCAAATGGCGGATCGCTGAGTCGGAAAGTCGAATTGACCATGAGGCCGCTGCTCAGAGGGAGAGTATGCATTTTCACCTGCTGATCGAGGGAGATCTATTTCGGAATATCCTTCAACTTGACAAAGCTTAGACTTCACTGCGGGTCGACAATTGCATGCCTCTACCGGGCCGGGCTAGTGAGGAGGTGGATGCGAGGGCTGACGCTCCCTCCCCGCATACAAACCCTAACACACCTCGTGTCATACGAAGCCCACACCTAAAAATACTCCCGCAAAAATATGAGGATTAGGGGCTAGCTAGATATTGGGACACATTAAAATAAACTTTCAAAAATGTTCCAAGTTATAGAGGAAGATGAAATCTTTGCTAGACTTGCCCAAGTTTAACAAAAAGGCTTAGTGGAGGATTTTTTTTAATGAGTTGTATGTATTATCCACCCATGTTCCAAACATAATATTGCCATAACAGGGTTGAAAATAGAAATACGACGCAATCTCAAATTACTAGATCCCAAGGATGTCTAACAAGAACGACAAAAAACCAAACTCATTGAAGAAAAAAACAAGTCCTATAAGAAATTCCATGACTTCCAACCTGAGAATTCAAGATAAAAATTATCCCCCCTCATTTAAGGAAGTAACACTTAGATAAAGGGAAGGACAAAAAATGATGTTTGACATGTAGCACACCCAATTAGAGTCCAGGGCATAAATGCAAGGATAAAATATTCTTCCTATTTGAAAAAAATAGTAATAATATTAGTGACAATGAAAAGGGAGAGGGATTTAGGGACACATCTTCTTCTGACAAGATAATTGAGTATGAGGAATCTAACAAACAAAATTCCACACGAACACTTTCTGTAGCCACAATAATGGGTATTACCAAATCCCAAACTCTCAAAGTTTTTGGCTACATTTAGAAAACTAAAGTAATGCTGCTTATAGATAATGGAAGTTAACATAATTTTATAGATACAATGATCACAAGGAAATTAAACCTTTTTTTCTACCCTACCTCCGATTTCCAAATTACAATTCCAACGGATAGAACCACTTCTTGCGGTGGGAAATGTAATAAGGTCGAATTGACTATTGATTACTACAAGTTAAGATATCTAGTGTATTCTATGGTGATTGAGGGAGTAGACATTGTCTTAGGATCCCACTATCTAGCCTCTATCAAGACCTTAAGAATTTAAAGAAGCAATTCCTAGGATTCTATGAAAATGGGTAAAAATACAGATTCCATGGAATCAACAACCTACCCACTCAAATAGTTTCACCCAAGAAAATGAAGAAAATGATTCTGAAGGGAGCCTAAGCATATCTTTTACATTGTTATTCAATGGAAGGAATGTATGATGAAAACAAATATCCTTAAGGTCTCTATAATATGCTTGATAAATATAATACATATTTTCAAGACATGCCTTCTGGCCTTCCCCCAACACGATCAAGAGATCATATAATAGAGCTCATTCTTGGATTAGCTCTAGTTAAAAAGAAGTCTTACAAACAATCTCATCAACATAAAACATAAATTGAGCTCATGGTTCAATAATTATTAGTCTATGGTATAATAAACCGAATCAAGAGCATGCATTCAACACTAGTCATACTAGTCAGGAAAAAGGATGGCTCTTATAGACTCTGTATTGACTATCATCTATTAAATAAGATTACCATCAAAGATAAATTTCCCATTCCATTTGTGGATGAGTTATTGGATGAACTCCATGAAGCTAAGTATTTCTTGAGACTTGATATGAAATCTAGATATTATTACATAAGAATACGATAAGAGGACATCCCAAAAACTACATTTAGTACAAATGAGGGCCTATATGAATTTTGTGTTATGCCCTTTGTATTGTCCAATGCCTTGGCTACCTTCCAAGAAGTAATGAACAATTTATTTTTCCCACACCTATGGAGGTTTGTACTTGTTTTCTTTGATGATATACTTATTTATAGTCAAAATTGGAATTTTCATCTTAGGCATGTGGATACTGTGTTGAGACTATTGTAAGAAAATAAGTTCAACACAAACATATCTAAATGCAGTTTCAAAATAAGAGAAACATAATTTATAGGCCACATAGTATAGACATAATGAATTAAGGTGGACCTAAGGAAAATTGAAGCAATTACTAAATAGCATGCTCCAAAAACTATCACATCCTTATGCAGGTTCTTGGGTCTTACAGGTCATTATAGAAGATTTGTAAATAATTATGCAGAAAATTATTCTCCACTAATAACATTGTTGAAAAAGGATGTCTTTGGTTGGAATGACACAACCAAAGCCTATTTTAAGAAAATTAAGGATTTAATGACTTCAACCCTAGTTTTAGGCACCCCATATTGCACTAAAACCTTTGTACTTGAATGTGATGCTTCAAGAATTGGAATAGGAGCGATGCTTATGCAAGAAAACCACCCCATTGACTTTGAGAGTCAGAAATTAAATTATAGAGAGCAAGAAAATGTATTTATAATAAGGAGATGTTGGAAATAATTCATGCCTTGGTAAAATGGAAACATTATTTGTTTGAAGTCAAATTCTTGGTTAAAACATACCACAACAACTTAAAACATTTCTTAAATTAGAAGAGATTATCACAAGAACAACAAAAATGGGTAAGCAAAGTTCAAGTTTTTTTTTTTTGAAATTCTCTACAAAAAGGGCAAGGAAAACCAAGTTGACAATAGTTTATCGAGAAAATAAGAAGGGGATGTTACACTTTTCTCAATTTCAATAGTCATTCCTGAATGAATTTCTCATGTTTAAGCCAAATATATGAAAAATCCAGAGATTAGAAAGATAACTGAGGAAGTCAATAACAAGATGGCTTCATGTTCCAAATTTACATGGGAGAATATATTTTCCCAATACCTCTATATTCAAAATACAAATATTAAGAGAGAATCTTGACTCCCTGTCTGCATGTCATGTTGATTTTTTCAAAACATACTACAATATTCGAAAATCCTACTTTTGGAAAGGAATGAAGGTTGGTATTCATAGATATGTGGAATAACGTGATACATGTCAACAACATAAGTTTGAATCAGTGTAACCTCCAGGTTTCCTTCAACGTCTTTGCATTCCAGATAAAAAATGGACCGAGGTCTCTATGGAATTTATCATGAGTCTCCCTACATTAGAGGGGAAGGATAGAATATTTGTATTTGTAGATCGATTAGCCAAATATGCATGTTTCATTACAATTTATTCAAAATTTAAGTCCAACCAAATCGCTAATAGCTATGTGAAACATATTTATAAAATCCATGGTTTCTTGAAAGTCATTGTCAATGATAGGGACACCAAATTTACCATCAAATTTTGGAAATAATTATTCCACCATGTAGGAACCACACTGACCATGAGCACTTCATACCATCCTCAAACAGACGGACAAATTGACGTGGTATATATATATGTCTTGAATGATATCTCAATAATTTTGTGAATGACTGTCAATCTGAGTGGCACAATTGGCTACATCTTGCAAAATGGTGGTATAACACCATGCATCATATGTCATCCAAAATAACTCCATTTGAAGCCTTATATGGATATCCTCCATTGTCAATAAAAGTGTACATTTTCTCCAAATTTAAGGCTCCCATTGTAAAAAATACTTAGCAACTTTTGATGAAATCCTTCATATCCTAAAAAGTCTTCTCGAGCAATCCAAGAATTGAATTAAACAACAAGTTGATTTGAAAATATCTGATTGTACACTTGAAGTAGGGGACTAGGTGTTTGTTAAATTAAAACTATACAAGCAAAGTTCACTCCAAAACTATAAAAATCGTAAACTTATGCTCAATTTTTATGGCCCATATCAAGTCTAAAGGAGAGTTGTCTGAGTATCATATGCACTAGACATACCAAACAATGGGAACTTACATGATATCTTTCATGTTTCATGTTTGAATAAAAATTTGGTCCCAACAACTCCGTTATAGACACAACTACCCCTTTTGGATGAAAAAGGGAGACTAATACTAAAGCCCGAAGAAATATTAGAAGTCAAGACCAAATTCCTTTGTTCGAGAAATTTTAATGAGTACCTTATCAAGTGGAAAAATCTACTAGAATTTGAAGCCACTTGGGAAATGGATATTTTATATCGATTCATTCATTCTTTCTCATGCTTTGCAGTTGAAGAATTTCAAGCAGGGATGACTCATAAGAAACCTATCACAATTATATTTTAATTATTGTATCAATTCAATGGTCAACATGCCTGTGTGAAGTGTTATGCCCCAATTTCTCCATGAATTTTAAAATGTTGACCATTGGTCATTGTATTCATCATGGAAAATCATAAATATATATTTATTTTTAATTGGATTCTTGCAAAATCTGTTCAACCTGGTAACATCATTAACAATTCCAATTTTTGGGACATTCTTAGGATTTTTTAAATCCTTGATTAGAACATGGTGAGGTGAAAATTTTATTATTTTACCTTCACTTGAACGAGTGATTTAATCCAATGTTATGATGTTGCAAGAAAGACTTGGAACATAATACATCATTAAAATGACCATAATCTAAATGGATTGTTCCAGACCCTACAACACTAAGAGAACTATACCCACTAACAAATGCTTGTTTGGTGTTACATTTATTAAGAGTAGAAAAATATACGGCTTTATCCTTATCCATATGATATGATATCACATACACACTAAGTCACTAATTAAAAGAATAATTATATGTTGCATTGAAGGAAAAATCAATAGTAGAAAGTTCATGTCCATGAGAAGAAGAGTTAGAAGAAGAAGAATCAATATTGATGTTCTACTTCTTTGTTATTGCTTCCAAGGCTTCCATCTTCTTGAAACATTCGGATTCTAGTTGGCCATCTCACCCACAAAAATTACAATGTCTCTTAGTCTTCTTTCCTTTCGAGTTAGCTATTTTATCACCATTAGAAAGGGGAGTTTGATTAGAGGGTTTGAAACTCTTGGTTTGTTAGTTGCAAGGATGTTGCTTCTTCGAATTTTTGGATTTATCCCTTTGTTGTGCCACCAAGGCTTAGTATATATACTTACATTACTGATCACTCCAAGATGCAAGAGATTATCTTGTTCTCTAATCAAAGAATCACAAAAAGCTTAAAATGAGTGCATTTTATAAGTAAATTATTGACTAATAAGAGCTTCTTTTGTAGAGGGAAAAACATATAAAAAAATAGAATAGACAATGCCAAGCTTGGTGTTGTAACTTGAGATGGTTCCTAGCTGCTTAGAAACCATTCCAAGACATATTTAAACCTATTTTAGGCCACAATATGGCTCTTGGACTAGAGAGGGTTCTCTCATATGATTTAAGAACACTAGCTTCCCACTGTCACTAAGCAACAGTTCTAACAATTAAGCACGGAATGCCTATTGGCCCTTGACCAAGTTTTGAGGATCCTTGGTAATGTTTGACCTATTTTTGGGACTTTGACAGGATTTCGAAGGAGGAGTGCAAGTCGAAGGTGGAGATCATGGGATCTTGACTCCTTTTTAGAGATTTTTGGGTTTTGGGCTTATGTAATGGGTATGGGGATGTCGGCCCATGGGTTTACCCATGTTTAGGCCTTCTTTGTAACAAATATAAGTCTAGGCGATGTAAGAGAAGGGGGGAGAAGAGGTTTTTGGTGCTATGCTAAGTGCAAGTGATGATTGTAATTGGTTTATGCATACTGTGTGAGATTTGCAAGACTAAGTGCAAGTGATTGTAAGAGACTGCGAAGAGGCTTTGTGCTATAACTCAGGGAAGGAGGATATAACAGAGTGCACGCAGATCTCCTGTCCTTTGAGGAGTAAGATATCATGTCTATGTGAATGTAGAAGATTTATAGAAAGAAATAAATAAGAAGAGTTGGTGGACGTAGCCCCAGGGTGGGGGTGAACCACATATATCCCGTGTTGTGGTTGCTTTGTGCTTTATGATTGCTCTCTTGTTTATGTGGTTAAATGCTTAGTGCACTGATATATGCTTAGAAGAATCTAATATGGTAACTTAGTGCTGAATAATGTGAATGAATGCTAGATCTGATCTATGTTGGTATGCTTAGCGCTTGAATCTATTGGATCTATGTGAATACTGTGTTGATCTATTATTAGGGTTTAGCTGCATTGTAAACTAAGATTGAATATTAATGAACTATAAATGCTAAGTGCTCTGTTAAGGTGTTACAATCACAGATCTGTGTCCTAGTTAAGGTTGCAGACATCTGAGTCCTACAACCACCCTTGCCTCTACCTCGGGTGAGACTTCATCTACTTCGTAGGTGTTGTCGAAAGGGTCGGTAGTTAGGGTTTTGTTGGTGCGTTGTTGTAAGCGTTGAACCCTGGGTCTTCCCCTGTGCCAAAAAATGGTTCTGTTGTTGGGACCTAAAACTGTGATTGCTGGGAACTATAGAAAAGAAAAAGATCTGTGAGTAGATCTGTTTCCATAGTGCACAATATTCTACTTGACCTGTGAAGCTCCGTGCCAAGTGTTAGGCGAAAATATTGTCATTTAATTCCGTTGTAGTATTTTCCCAACTATTTAATTTGTCAATCCGAGGTTCGTAGGCTTATGAATCACACACACTATATATGCATGATTGAAGTATAAGTAATCTAACCTAAATTGCTAAAATGAAATTAATCTAGGAAAGCATTGAAATACTAACTAGGAAAGAAGGAAATTAATCTAGGAAAACAATACAACATGTGAAGAGTTGAATGACAAAAGACATATGTGAGCTCACAAAATATATCATTCTCAAATTATATTACAAGAATCAAATGACAAAGCATGAAAGAGTAACAATGAAATAATCAAAGCTAAGAATCCCCTTCTCCTAATTACAAGACTAAATTATGAAGTACATGCCTCAATTATGAATAACATCCTCCAATTATGAATAACATGACTCTCTCATGAAGAGAGATCACTCTCTTATATACATGAAAGTCTTGAAGAGTGTCATAATTACAGATCCACTATTCTCTCAAATTATTCCTTCAAATCCTCCACTCATATATTGGATAAGATATCCTATCAAAATCTCCATGATCTTCTCCTTTGAATATGCTTGAATGATTGACCCAAATATTCTTCAAATCTTCAAAGCTTGAAGATGAGATTCGAATTTGAGGCTAGGAGGTAATATTTGACTTTGTTGAAATCTTCAAATATGCCTGCACTCATCATCAAATTCATCCAACCTTGATATATAATGAAAATATGTTAATTTCTAATATTTAATCACAAATTCACTTATAATACTAAAATGAATACAATGGGAAATAATAAGGGGAAACCCAAGTATCATTATGGAAATGGTATGATGGAAGGTTAATGGTACAATGAAATGTAAGGAATAGTGAAGGAAAAAGATGATATAAATGTGACATTTCTGAGGCCCAACATGCCCTTGAACTCAACTTGTTGCATGTCCTCGTGCAACCATGCATGGATCTTCCTAAGAACTTTTGGCATTCAAACTATGGATTTGATTGATGATGTCCTTTTAACAAGGAATATTTCCAGGATGTAAAATACAGGAGTAGCAGCATGTAAAATATGTGTAACAACATGTGAAATTTTCCTATGGTTGGTTCTTGTGTGACAACCATGAATACAAAAGATGTTGGTTCTTTTGTTAACAACATTCATTTCACTTATTTGTTTTCTTGCTGCAATAATTTAGCCATATACTCATTGGAAATAATAAGCTATCAATGTGCATAAGAAAGCATCACTGTGTATAAGAAAGCCTTTTCTTTATCTTTATGAATCATGCCAATATGTGTATCAATCGAAAAGCAATAAAGTGTCGTTGGAAAAGAAATGTTAGTGAATCATAAATGGAATGATGAGATGGTAAAATGGAATAATGGTAATGAATATGTAGTGAATATAGGTTCCCTTCCCCCCCAACTGAAGTGGTTGCATATCCTTATGCAACTTGGCATAGGTTATTAAAGTGAAAAGGAAATAGAGCATGGTGAGGTAATTTTACAAAGTTATTCATTACTAGCAAATAAGGAATTACATGATTAAAGATTAGAAAAGAACATACCTCCACTTACCCAATAATGATGATGAACAATGCAATAGGAATATGGCTGGTGCTAGAGCATGGAAGATGTCATTGCTGCAGGATCATGAAAATGGAACTGCTAATGCTATTGTTGCTGTAACTGGATCATGGAGAGTGAAGGAATCTGCACTGCTACTGCTGAATCATGAGAAATGTGGAAGGTAGAGAATATGGAACTGTGGTACTCTCATAGATCTGAAATCAAACTGCTGCAACTTCTAAGGGGATCATGAAAAAAGTGTATAGTCTTCACCTGCTACAAATCGATGGTACAATTCTAGTCATGCGAATAAATGTGTCGATGTCGAGCATGAAGAGAAATCATTGGATTACCGACCATTGATGAATTCTGTTAACCAATGTGAGACAAACTCACTAGTGATGTCAATGAGTGTCAAGGCACCCAAGTACATCTTGCGAAGTGAGAATATATGGGATGATGTCAAGCCACTTTCAAGATCTAACAATCAAGGGACATTGATGTATTACCATGATTGCTAGCGAGATATCTTTCCATTAAGGCATGCAAGCCTCAAGGTACTCAAAAGGAACTCTAGTCTATATCCCATATACGGTGTCGAGGTCAATGGGGTAAGACTGTTGAAAGGTGGGCCTTAAGGAATCCCACATCAGTCAACACGAGTTTATAAGAAGATTGGTAGGACTATAGATGTAAATATCTCAGTAGCAACATGGTTTATGGAAAGGAAATGTAATCATGGAAAGGGGGTTTGTTTTATTCAGAAGGAAAAATGGAAAGGCAAAAATGAATTGAAAAAGATAAGGAAATGTATGCAACTCAAAAAAGAATAGGCATGTGTGAAGTCATGAAAGTTAAGGCAATGGAAGATGGCTTCAACACAGGATGACTAATAAGATTTGAAGGAAAAATACGATAGTGTCACAACATGAAATTTGGCAAAATGCGGAAATAATAGTGTATCAGCATGGTCGTTGTGTAACAACAAACATCAAGATGTGAAAAAAGTTTCTGTGTAACAAAAAAATGTTTCTGTGTAACAACTCCTTCAAGTTGTCTATCAAAGCATGTGTTCTTTGAAGAATTTTGTGATTCTTAAAAATCACTTCAGCAACAAAGTGCGAGTGTCCTCGTTCCTGCAAAACTTAGTACAAATTCCTACATAAAAATTATGAGATTTGCGAGGAATATATCATGCAAAATAAAAATAAGTACAAATGCGAGAAACTCATAGAAATAAACTGCGTTTTTATACTTGTTGTCCTTTCATTCTGGTTTGTCTTTGATTGCTGTGACAGTGACTAAAAAAAATATAAATCATGAAAACAACTAAGGAATTTTTAGAATGTCCATTTGCAAATTTTAGTTTTGTTTTTGTTTGTTTTTATTTTATGCTCTAATTATTTTCTATTTTTAGATATATATTTTTAGTGTTTTTCAATTTTTTAAATTGTTTGTTTGTTTTTAGTGTTTTTGTTTTATAACTAAAATGAAACAAAAACAATTATTATTTTTCTTTGTTTGTTTTTATTGTTTTTGTTTTATAATAAAACAAAACAAAAACATATATATAAACAAAAAAAAATTGTGTTATTTAAAACTAACAAACAAAGAAATATTAGTTTTGTGTTGTTAATTCAAAAAAACAAACAAAAATATATATACATAAACATTTATTTATTTAAACTATTTTATTTATTTACAAACAAAATATAATTTAAAACAAACAAAATAAATGTGATCTCCTACAAATGCATCTCATGCACCCGTTGTATCCACAACCTTCAATCTCCCCTTCCTCTCAAAGAGCACTGATTAGTAAATCAAATTGGACTCTTAGATCACATGCCATGTGGAGCAGAGTTTGTTATTAACTTGAATTCTTCTTCTTGGAGGGTGTTGTATTCAAACAGTTCAAAACAAATCATTTTTTCCCTCACGTAGTCTGCAGAATGGATCTCCGAAGAACCCTGAATTTCTCCCAAATGGTTTTGAAATCCATAAAATCGCTCGAGAATTACCTAATTTCCCCCGTTCCCGAGAAAACCCATGTTTTATTTTTTTTTCTAATTCGCCTCGGTTTGCACATAAAATGCGTTATAAAATCATGTGTTTTAACAGTTACACAGTTCTGGCAATTACGTTTTCTGAAGAAATTGAAAACTAGATGATGCTTGTTGTGGTAAAATTTCTAGAGCTTGTCTCTCACAGAGAAGTTCAGATCGATCACCCTTATTCCAGGTGGATCATACAACGCCGAATGGTGTAAATTCATTCCACTACCATGCTTTTGATAAGCCTGTCATGCTCCCAATGAGTTTTAATTGAAACTAAAGGTTTTTCTGTTTATTGTTTTTTTGCAAGTTTTAATTTATGGTCGGGAGAATGAAAGAAAGTCATGAGGGCGAAAAAGTTTGCAGGTTTTAGATAAATGCAAGAGATGGCATTGCTGCTACTCAGATCAATGAGAAGTTTGCAAGCATGAGATTGTTTCAATTGGTGTTCATATTGTTTCAACATGGAAAAATGAAACTCTGATCGTGCACAAATTGCAGATTTTTTATTTTGTTTTATATTTTGTTTTAAGTTTTGTTTTTATTGCATTCCTAAATAAAATAATCCTAATGCACCTACGGTTTTATTGTTTGCAGATCTGCAAATTTATTCAATCGTTGTTACAACAAAAACATCATTGTTTCAGCAAGTACAATTTCCCTGTAACAACATGAAAAATGTCACTGTACCAGCATGTTGTAACATGTAAAATTTTTGCTGTATCAACATGCTGTAACAACATGCAAAATTTTCTCTTTGTTTTTATTTGTTATTTTTTTTTTTTTACTGTGTTTATTTGCAGATCAAAGGATGGACACAAAAACATTCATTCCTGAAATCAATTTAGACATCCTATTTTCTGATCCTCGCTATCGCACGAAGCGCGGAGGAGAGCATACTTATTCTAGGTGAAAACAAAACTGAAAATTAAAACCCACCTACTCTATGCTAAATGGAATTAGAAATTAGTTACGTGTAGGCAAATTTCTAGTGGAGCCAAGCACACAACAGTAACAACAATATGTTCAGTGGCAATTTTTCAAATGAATACTGAAAATATTCGAGAGTGAATGAATCTAGTTGCTGAAACTCTAAATTAACAAAATTAAGAGAAAAATTAAAAGAATCTAACCTGGTAGTCGCTTGAAACCATTGTTTGATATAGCTTTCATAGGCAGGATTTCCCTCACTCAGATCATGCTAAAGCTCCTCATTGTCCTCCTCAAGTTCCTTAGATGCCGATTCCTCGTTCGTTTCTGGAGGAGTATTTAAGCTCTGGGCTGCTATCAAGATCTCCTCTTCTTGAGAAGAATAAATCCTAGCTTTCGAAAGGATCTGAGCGATTTGTTCCAAGATGACACTCATAGCTAAATCATATTGCAAAAGGGGTTCTTACAACACCCAAATCAAAATAAAAAAACTGAAAATCACACTTGCTGAAACACATGAAAACCTCTTCACAGTTGCAAAAATTGAAATTGCAGAAATTGAAATCTACATTTACATGAAAAATCAAGCTAAACCTCAATCCATCGTGCTTCCCCGACAACGACGCCAAAATGTTAGGCAAAAATATTGTCGTTTAATTCCATTGTAGTATTTTCCCAACTATTTAATTTGTCAATCTGAGGTTCGTAGGCTTACAAAGCACACACACTATATATGCAGGACTGAAGTAGAAGTAATCTAATCTAAATTGCTGAAATGAAATTAATCTAGGAAAACATTGAAAGACTAACTAGGAAAGCAAGAAATTAATCTAGGAAAGCAATACAACATGTGAAGAGATGAATGAAAAAATACATATGTGAGCTCACACAATATATCAATCTCAAATTATATTACAAGAATCAAATGAAAAAGAATAAAAGAATAACAATGAAATAATCAAAGCTAAGAATCCCCTTCTCCTAATTACAAGACTAAATTATGAAGTACATGCCTCAATTATGAATAACATCCTCCAATTATGAATAACATGACTCTCTCATGAAGAGAGATCACTCTCTTATATACATGAAAGTCTTGAAGAGTGTCATAATTACAAATCCACTATTCTCTTAACTTATTCCTTCAAATCCTCCACTCATATCTTGGATAAGATATCCTATCAAAATCTCCATGATCTTCTCCTTTGAATATGCTTGAATGATTGTCCCAAATATTCTTCAAATCTTCAAAGCTTGAAGATGAGATTCGAATTTGAGGCTAGGAGGTAATATTTGACTTTGTTGAAATCTTCAAATATGCTCGCACTCATCATCAAACTCATCCAACCTTGATATATAATGAAAATATGTTAATTTCTAATATTTAATCACAAATTCACTTATAATACTAAAATGAATACAATGGGAAATAATAAGGAGAAACCCAAGTATCATTATGGAAATGGTATGATGGAAGGTTAATGGGACGATGAAATGTAAGGA
>SNQJ01S0001866.1:376754-387330 GCA_010110895.2 Picea sitchensis
ACTCATCCAACCTTGATATATAATGAAAATATGTTAATTTCTAATATTTAATCACAAATTCACTTATAATACTAAAATGAATACAATGGGAAATAATAAGGAGAAACCCAAGTATCATTATGGAAATGGTATGATGGAAGGTTAATGGGACGATGAAATGTAAGGAATAGTGAAGAAAAAAGAGGATATAAATGTGGCATTTCTAAGGCCCAACACCAAGAAGAAAAGTCAGATCTGAAGAAAAAAGGTAAGACCTGAAATATTTGTGCTCTGATAAAAGTAAAGTAAGAAGTTTTGGTTAAAGAGGTAAGATCTTAAAGCTTTGTGCTCTGATAAAAGTAAGAACAATGAAAAGTTTAGATTGAAAAGGTAAGATAAGTAAATTTTTTTGTTTCAAAAGTATGGATCTAGGTATGTTTGATAAATTTTGTCCTAGCTTGAAAAGTAGGGCACAACTAGATGAAATAAGGTTTGATATGAGTAGATCTGAAAAAAAATAGTGAAAGATACATTATTCCTATGCATAGAAAGAATGTTTGGACTAACAAATGGATGCAGTATCCTAAAAAGAAATTTTTGTAGGCTAGCTACTATGATCCTAGTGCACAATACAGGAAAGTGACACAGACCTATCGGCCCTCGGGTCGAGATCCGCTCACAGGATTGTTCGATTTCCCCTTGAGCCGAAGCGACTCTTTCTGAATCCTTGCTGGAATCTCCTTTCAATCGATCCACAGGTACTTCAGGAACTCCCCCTGTGCGAACAACACTAGGCGCGAGCTCCTATATCCCCAAGCGACCACAACTCTATGACTAAGGGTCAAACCCAAAGTCACTTGTCGAAAATCTCGCGATCTGGCGAGCTCGCGAGTCGGAACTTCGACTCATCTTTTCCAATTCTGCGATACCCGAAATGCCGATATGGGTATGGCTCTTCCTCTGTCAGCACCTTCCTCGCATGACCACCGACTAGGCTAAGCACTAGCTCCTCTCGCTACTCGCCACTTCACAAGTTGTGGCGTCCAACCTTGGCACCTTCCTTTCAAGAAACCCCGAGAAGCGATGTTGAATTTTCCCTTTCACATTCTCTCTTCTTGCGACTTCACGAGCCAAAGGGTTGAGCTCTCATGCTCTTATCTCGCGAATCCCCAAGATGCAAGAAGTCAACAGATCATTAAATCCCTTCTCCAGGCGACGCGTGTCCACCTGTGAATCACGCAGGCCCCACCTTGATATTTTGCCACATGCCCACACTCGTGCCTCAGCTCTCGACACTTTGCAACTTCTGATGTCGAGACGAGGTCCTCTCAACCTTCGAACTTCCGAATACACGAAATGCGCGATGAGGCTAAGATCCAATGGTCCTCCCTTTACCCGGAGACTTCGTGACTTGGAGCACCGAACTCTTTGGGTTCTCACCTTGCAAAACTTCGAGTTTGCGAGATCCAAAATCTTGGACCCCTTCGACACTCCGCCGATTCTTCGATCTCTGCCACGTGTCCTCAGATGGACGGTCCCGATCTTCTCGCGACTTCACAACTCAAAAAATCAAGGACTTCCCTTCTGACCTCCAGTGTCCAAATCCTCGATAGAGAGGATCTCGTGATGCACATCCACTCTCAAACGAATGGCTCAGATTTCCTCGGGACTTTGCTACTCGCAAAGTCAAGATGCTCACCCCTATGATTCCTGGTGCTCGAATCTCCGAAACAGATGATTCCATGACATGCGTCCTCCCGCAAACAGACCGCTCAGATCTATTTCACCTTGTTTCTATTTTTGAGGTCAAGTGCCCGGACTCTCGTCCTCTGGATCCCCGAACTCCCGAGCACCGATATCCTAATACGAACTCCTTCTCGGGACTTTCGCTTCTGCTGCTCTTCATGTGAGGTTTAAACCTTGTGCAACTCTTGACAGATCCAATGGCTCTTGACTGTTTAGACCAAGATCTGATGGATCAAACCTGTCTTCCTCTGTGCCTTTCCTACGCTGCCTCTTGGACACGAATCCACGGTCCAGATTCTCTCGGCTGATCTAACGGTAGCTGTTTCTCCTCCTGAACTTTGGCGCTTTCTTCCCAGACTTGGAATAATTTCAAATTTTCAAAGGCCTCGACCTTTGTTCATCTTCCTCTGCAAACTCTATAACATTGAGTCTCGCCTGCGTGTACAAGAATGTTGTTCCTCCTGAGCTTTGCTCCCGAATCCTTGAAGGATTCTGTGACTTCCTCACTCCTTGCAGAGTCTTCATGCACATGAAAGTGCTACCCCTTCTGAGATTTTCAAATACTTAGAGCCTTAAGGAACTTAGTCCTTTTCCCTTTCTCCCGCAAATGGAGATATTGGATGTCCTCTTGGCTATCCTTTACTCAAGCAACCTGTTGCTGAGGGTTTCAGGGTGTTCAACAACCCTGCGAAGATCCTTCAGTGGATTCTTCCTTCAACTACAAAACTCAAGAGGTTCTCTTCCTATGCTTGTCTGCACATCTACTCAATGCCCACCTGGCAGAGTATCTTCTTATAGAACATCTAGCAGTTCCGTTCTCTCCTATGCACCCTATGCACCTGCTCAATGCCCTCCTGGCAGAGCTCTCAGAATCCTTAGTGATTATGACTTCAGTTGAACTCATAGCATAGTTCTTCCTTTGTGCACTCCTTGCACCTGCTCAATGCCCACCTGGCAGAGCTTTATGAAACTCCTCAGAGATTCTGTCTGCAACTGTGTTTCTCCACAGCCTTGCCTCCTGAGGTGTTCAACAACCTCAAAGGTCTTCCTCCGAATTGTTGATTCCAATTTCTGTGCCCACCTGACACATCTTTGTCTGAATCCGCAGAGTTTAGAAGTGAATCTATGCACTGGTATTCAGAGACCCTAGTACTCTATCATGCCCTCCTAGCATGAAACCAAAAAGAACCTTTCAAGCTTGAAAATCAAACAACTCCCTGCAAATGTCTAGCATACATCTACAACATAAAAGAACACAATGAAGCATCCACATAACACATAAATCATGCAGGAAAATGTTCTCTGGTTTATATTAATGTAAATGTCTCTTTACAAAGGTGTCCCTGAGCTCAGAATTTAACAGTCTTGGCCTTTTCACTTCTGCTCTCTCCTTCCTAAAACTTATTACAAAATGAGATCGAAATTGATCTTTTACAAGAGGGGCTCTTTGAGCTCTTCCCTCCAATCTACCTACCCTATTCAACAACATTGAATGGGCTGTCTAGTCTACAAATTGGATCTAGATATCATCCTTCAAAGCATTAAAGGCCTATCTACCTACAGCCTGCGCAAAGGCATGGCTTCATGGCTCACCAACCTAAAACATTTAATTTACATTCAAATCAAAATTTAAGACGAGGGTTGTGCCTCTCTTCAGCCTTGAATGCACGCGCTAACGTGGCTGGCTGGATGACGTGGAGAGATGCTCCTACATCATACTCCTCAACTGCAAAATTCACGAGCTCCTTCTCATGAGCTTCCACCCTCAGCCATGGAAATCCTCCTGGATCCCAAACAACTGTCTGGAGTCTCCTCGCTCCACTTCCTTGCTGCTGCTGCTGCTTCTGTGCCACTGCTGCTTCTTTTGCTTTTCTTCCGGTCAACTTCTCTTCACTGTCTGTCTCTACTAACCTTATCATCAGCTCATTGATCATCTTGATCACTTCGTCCAACTGCTCTAGTGGCTGGCTCTGCTCATGCAGTCTCCCCGGCTGCAATTTTTTTTTGCAATTGGGTAGATCACTGTGATCTCCCATGCTTTCTTCTTCATCTTCTGTGGCACTGAGTGTCCACTCTGCTGTAGACTTCATCTCTACAGTCTCCTCTTGACTGACCTGCTATTCAGTCATCTTCTCTGACAGCTCAACTTCTTCCAGTTCTCATGCCAACTCTAGATTGTTCAGCCAATCCTCTAGCATCTCCAGCTCCATCTCCCATGGAGTGAGAAATCTATCTGCCTGCTCTTCAGCTTCTTCTGCTGCCATCTTCAATGCTGTAGATTCCTCAGCTTCCTAGCTGAAAGCATTGAGCCATTCCTCGGAATGCTCATCTTCTTCTCCTTGGGCAGCCTCAGATATCTTCTCCAATTCTTCTCTGACAATCTCAGCTGGCTGTCCTTCCATGGTTGCTGCATMTGCAACACAAATCTCTGCCTCCCCTTGGGAAAATGGTAGGAATGTTTCAATTCCCCCAATCATCAGAAGATTTCTTAGATCTTCCTCTTCTGTCAGCCCCTTAGGCTGATTCAAACTCACCTATGAGTTTATGAGACCCTCAGATAGTCTCATATGCTCATCCCTGCCCACCTGGCAATATGGGATTTTCCTACTGCCCTCCTGGCAGTCTATGGAATCAACTAATCCCATCTTTGTTCCTTTGCCCACCTAGAAAATTGGAAACTTTTCGCTGCTCTCCTAGTAGTCTATGAGATCCTGGAACGATCTTGATCCATTTCCCACCTGGCAATGTGAAATCCCCTAGCTGTCCTCATGACAGTCTGTGAGATCCCAAAATGATCTCAACCCTTTTCCCACCTGGAAATTAGGAATTTCTTCTCTGCCCTCCTGGCAGTGCTTGAGATCTTCATCCAATCCCATTTCATCCTCAGCATCACTGAGATTTCTCCCAGTCTTTGGCTCACATACCTGAACCCTTTTCTCTGGTCTGCTGGGGTTTTCAGCAGGCCTCAACCACCATTTTAACAGCTTACACTGTCTTTTGACCATCAACTTTAGGCTCTTCTTTCCAGGGTATCTTTGGACTTCAGTAGCCATATCACTGTCCCTTTCTTCTCTCCTGGAAAACCTGCTGCTCATTTGTAATCAATCATTCATAGAGTCTCTAACACTCTGTCTTCCTCTTTCTCCTTTTGTTTGCGATATACAAACATAATCCGTGCTCTGATACCAAAAATGACGCAATGTATCAGAGTGCTCCTTTTCCTCCGGCTTCCCTTGCCTAAAATCTACAAGCAAGAATCAAGCTCTGATACCAAAACTAACGCATACCTATCGGCCCTCGGGCCGAGATGCGCTCACAGGATCGTTCGATTTCCCCTTGAGTTGAAGCGGCTCTTTTTGACACCCTGCTGGAATATCCTTTCAATCGATCCATAGGTCCTTCGAGAACTCCCCCTGTGTAAACAACATTAGGTGAGAGCTCCTATCTCCCCAAGCGACCACAACGCTATGACCAAGGGTCAAACCCAAAGTCACTTGTCGAAAATCTCGCGATCTTACGAGTTCGCGAGTTGGAATTCCGACTCATCTTTTCCAATTCTGCGATACCTGAAATGCCGATACGGGTATGGCTCTTCCTCTGTCAGCGCCTTCCACATGTGACCACCGACTAGGCTAAGCACTAGTTCCTCTCGCTACTCGCCACTTCGCAAGTTATGGCGTCCAACCTTGGCACCTTCCTTTCACGAAACCCTGAGAAGCGATGTTGACTTTTCCCTTTCACGTTCTCGCTACTTGTGACTTCACGAGCCAAAGGGTTGAGCTCTCATGCTCTTATCTCATGAATCCCCGAGACGCGAGAAGTCAATGGAGCGTTGACTACCTTCTCTAGGTGATGCATGTCCTCCTGTCAATCACGCGGGCCCCATCTTGAGATTTTTCCACGTGCCCACACTCGTACCTTGTCTCTTGACACTTCACAATTTCTGATGTCGAGACGAGGTCCTCTCAACCTCCGAACCTCCAAATACGCGAAACGTGCGATGAGGCTCAGATCCAACGGTCCTCCCTTAACCCATATCCAACGACTGTCTCCGCTCCTCGTGACTTCACGACTTCGCGACTTCGCGATTTGGAGAACCCAACTCTTTGGGTTCTCACCTTGCGAACCTCCGAGTTCATGAGATCCAAAATCTTGGACCCCTTCAGCACTCCGTCAATCCTTCGATCTCTGCCACCTGTCCTCCTCAGATGGACGGTCCCGATCTTCTTGCGACTTCGCAACTCGCGAAATCAAGGACTTCCCTTTTTGACCTCCAGTGTCCGAATCCCCGATAGAGAGGATCTCGCGACACGTTTCCACTCGCAGATGAATAACTCAGACGTCCTGAGGTTTTCAACAACCTCAAAGGTCTTCCTCTGAATTGTTGATTCCAGTTTCTGTGCCCACCTGGCACGTCTTTGTCTGAATCCGCAGAGTTCAGAAGTGCATCTATGCACTAGTATTCAGAGACCGCAGTACTCTGTCACGCCCTCCTGGCATGAAACCACAAAGAACCTTTCAAGCTTGAAAATCAAACAACTCCCTACAAATGTCTAGCATACATCTACAGCATAAAAGAACACAATGAAGCATCCACATAACACAGAAATCATGCAGGAAAATATGCTCTGGTTTATATTAATGTAAATGCCTCTTTACAAAGGTGTCCCTGAGCTCAGACTTTAATAGAGTCTCAGCTCTTTCTCTTCTGCTCTCTCCTTCCTAAAACTTATTACAAAATGAGATTGAAATTGATCTTTTACAAGAGGGGCTCTTCGAGCTCTTCCCTCCAATCTACCTACCCTATTCAACAACATTGAATGGGCTGTCTAGTCTGCAAATCGGATCTAGATCTCAGCCTTCAAAGCATTAAAGTCCTATCTACCTACAACCCGCGTAAAGGAATGGCTTCATGGATCACCAACCTAAAACATTTAATTTACATTCAAATCAAAATTTAAGACGAGGGCTGCACCTCTCTTCAACCTTGAATGCACGTTCTGACATGGCTGGCTGGTTGGATGGCTGATGTGGAGATATGCTCCTACATCAGAAAGGCTAGGGATCATTTCAAAGAAAGAGAGGATTATCTCTTTGTTACAGTTGCAGAAGACCGAGACATCTTTCTAAGGAATTCTCTGGTAGAAGACCTAGTTGTATTTGTTGTAAAGCTATGGATCATGAAGTTTTAGATTTCCCTAGAATTATTGCTAAGCTTGACAAAATGAATATGAGACAATAAAACCCTGAGGAAGGTCAATAAATTGAGACCATGACAGAACCCTATAAAGAATCAGAGAATGTATTTCTTCAAATGAAAGAAATCCTAAATGATCACAGAAGTATCAATTTATCAGAGATCTTCAAAGAAAAAGAATGCATAGAAGCAAGAATAGGAGACTTCAGCATTGACAATGTCCTGGATGAAGAAACACAGGTAAATATCATGACAGAAAGAACTTGGGAAACTTTAGGAAATCTTGCGATGATTCATTCATTGGGAGGAATAGGATTATTTAGAGGAAAGATGATAACCCTATGTAGAAGACTCACCCAGATATCTATGAGTGCTCATTGAACTTTGACAGAGGAAGATTTTGATATTGTTAAATTTATTGAGAACAACACCCCATTTGATACATTACTAGGAAAACCTTGGATTGAAACAGATCGGGCCAGAAGGAAAGAAAGGAAGTCTTAGAGTAGAAGAAACAATAATTAAAAGATTTCATGACTAGGAGGATAACACACTTGATTAAAGAACATGAGAACAGATCGAAGCTACTTAGAACCATAAAGTTGGATGTTGTAGTTGAAAGAACACAAACAGACTCACAGACGAGTAAAACACCTACCCCAGATAGAGAAGAAGTATTTCTCTTTGAACCTATGAAAGAATCTCAACAACATGAAGTTACTATTCCAAAAGGAGATAAGAATCATAATGGAAAGAGGATAACCAAGATGAAGACTACAGGGAAGAAGGATAAGAAGCTAAGTAAGAAGAGAGAAAAGATAGAAAGGTTACAGAAGGTTCCAGAGGGGACTTCGTAGCAGGAAGGTTTGAAAAATTGGAACTTCACCGAGATATCAGAACATTGCAACATGGTGAAGAAATATCGCTGTTGAAAGCATTATAATCGTTAGCCCGATGCCCCGAATGGTAAGAACAACGTTTATGGCCAGAAATCTCACCACCAGACCATTGGGACTGTGCCACAATGGACATAGCCACATTGATGAAGGCCTCTCATCTATTGGAGAGACCCGTTACACCACTGTCTACTTATTGCGCCGACTGTTGCACCAAAAACACTTTTGTGAATTGTATCCTAGCCAACTCATTGCTACCACATTGTGTTTAGTAAGATCGACATCGGTTCTATTTCTTTGAGCACTCATTCATCCATTCGAGTTATCTGATCTAAGCATGCATGTCAGATGAGCTCAATGCCGTAGAGAATATCGTCGAAGAAGTTCTGATCGACCTCATGGATGAGAAAGTGATGTCTGCAAGTATTCAAGCTTCCTCGACGAGAGGAGTGCAATCCTCTCTGTTGAATATTCACGGATACAGACCATCCCGACTGGAAGCACAGAAAAGAACCAAGCACCGATATGACCTGGAAAACATGAAGATAATCCCAACAATCTTACCCGACTACATCCCACCTCTAGCCGACGCTGTGAGCTGTGACAACGTCGTAAGGGACTTTGATTACACCACGGTTACTGCATGCCTCCCAAAGGGGATACATGAAGTTAGAATGCAATAGGATAACATCACAATGTTGAAGTTAAATGACTACAACCTAGGACACCACAAGAACCATAGTATGCTCGGTCCTTAAAAATACTTGACCAGGATGAAGGGTAATAACTCGAAAATAATCCCCCAGCCATGGACTTTGACCCTCGCGCAGTCCACCCTCTTGATTTTAATGAAGATTCAACACTTTGGAAGGCACCAAGAGGTTAACGCATGTGTTACGCTTCTTATATCATGTTACCATGGAGGCTACCTATGGATATACCAACGCATCACAATCGATCCAACCCTGATCCATAAGATCACCAGATTGAGCATGCAGGGACTCGACCCGCAGGACTTCTACCCAGGGAAGGCTACAGATCATGCATTGGCACATAAGATCAAAGAGACATATGGAGATGTAGAAAAGGGAACACAAGGCTACAAGGTATCTTCCATCTAGAATGGTGTAGTGCGCCTGGCCTGCCAGCTGATCACAGGAAATATCATAAGAAAGAACATACCTACATAGGTCACATGATTTGTTGTTGACCTTGCCAGGAAATGTGTAGAAGGACTCCAGATGAACTGGGTGAAGTACTTGGTGAACTAATTGGAATTAGACTGTCGCGAAGCTCAGGATAAGGGCTATGAGTTCCACTTTAGATGGCTCCTGATCCTCATCGCATTTACCGCTTGGGATATTTTGGAAGGTGCAACCTTCCCAGACATTGAGCTATTCGAGCCGCTCGCTACGAAGTTCACCACGCTCTGGTACTCGAGTGATATGGGAAAACAGTGGCAGTCAAATGCGGTCTTTCATACATATTATCTCCAACTGAAGAGGGATATCAAAGTTGTCCCTCACATGATGCCAAACACACTGCATTGGTTACAACCCCTCATGAAGTTCCGCGCAGATTGACACTTCATTTATATCACCATGTGCACATATGAGCATAAAGAAGAGCTCCATTCATACTACAAGCTCATAGAGGAGAACCTCGAAGAGATGACCAAGGACTAGTCTGCAAATCTCTTCATCCCCGTTGACCCCACAGAAATGTCAAACCCTAAACTAATCACCAGCCCTAAGACCACTCATGAAGCAAAGGATACTATTGGACCCAGAAGAAGGAAGAAGACCAAAGAGGTCCAAAACTTGAGCATTGCATCGAAATAAACTGCGTCAATATCACCTAGCTGAGGGGTTGATGATGAAGTAGAGCAAGAAGAGACCAACAAAAAATAAGATTAGAAGAAGTAGGGTGAAGTAACACCACCTAGGGATCCTATGTATGAGGTTGATCCCTTGAAGAAAATGAAGGTTTCCCCGATGAAACCCACTTCCTGAAATAAATACAGATCCACCTTGATTAAGATGCAAACTATGCTCACAATAGATGACTTCGACTTCATCATCGCAACTGTAGTAGATGCTACGTAGGACATATTGCAGAAACATGAAGTCAAGCAAGAGGATATGTATGACAGGATCAAGGTTGAAATTAGAGGGGTACAACAGGCCCTTCAATCCAGCCATGTAGTATCCACTGCGCCCCCTCCATCAGAAGAACCAGAGTTGGGAGATGAGATTGCCCAACTTCGTAGACTAGATGATGTGACCGAAGCTCACCTTCATCGAGCACAAGTTGAGAATGACCAGGCCACAACAACCCTGAAACAAGCCCAAGAATAAATGGTATAGCAACTTCGGGTCACAAAAAAGGAGAAGGATGGCCTTCAAGCCAAGTTTGAAGAAGAGAGGGTGCAAAGCAACTTGGAGTCAAAGAAGAAATTGACAGAGCACTTTTCTCTATGATGGGATTAGAGCCAAAGGAATAAGATCGAGTGGAGCATCAAGTAGTGTAGCTCACGGGAGCTATTCAACAAATTCAACAAAGAATAGAAGACTTAGAGCTATGAACAATGCCCATCGCTCTGCATGATGTGCATGATCAAAGAGAAGCAACTGCTCAAAGAACAATTGAGAGAATCAAGGCCCTCACCATGGAATGTAAAGAACTAAGTGATCTCAGTGCCCAGACTTATGAGCGACTCACTGAGGATCCTTAACTGAAGGCATTGGAGTCACAACTC
>SNQJ01S0001867.1:18091-29529 GCA_010110895.2 Picea sitchensis
GATAATGGATGTAATGTCTGATGTTAAAGCTTATGGACTTGCAATAGGTAAAGGAAGAATGTGTGGCATACTCATGTTATTAAATAATTGTTTATCAATTTCATAATTGTTATATATTGTTTTGAATTATGAAATGGTGTTGCCCGTACCATATAAAAATTGCAAGGTTAGAGTTGAATGTATGACCTTTATTTTATTTCAATGTTATTGTAGTTAGCGATGAAATGATATGGTTATCCTTGGTGAGGTTAGTGTAACCTATCGTTACTGACAAGACATACTTAGTGGAATGTCCCGGAATTATGTACCATAACTACTCGGAGTTAGTAATTGAGGGTTGTTCCTTAGATATTGTGAACTTGGGTGTTCGTTGTCAGAGTCCTTGTCACGCGCCTTCCGTAAGGGGTGCAATTGTTCTCTTATGTATGTTGTACTTGATTGTGGTCAGCTTACTTGTCGCTAAATGTTTGCGTTGTGCGCCTTTTGCCTATGGTCGTATATTGTTGGTCGTTACTCGTCGTGTGCCTTTAGTCTTCTTGTGATGAACATCGTGGTTGCATCTTGATTGGTCGTCGAGTGGCGACATAGAGTCAATTGTGTTGTTACTTCTACACGCGCGCACACACCTTAAACAACAACAAAAAAATTGCACCTGTTACTAGAATGGTTGCCGTAACGAGGCGGTTCGTTACATAAAGATTTGATCACAAATCCCAAACGGTGAGGTGGGTTTTTTATGAATTTTTTTGTGGAGGAGAATGATAATGGATCAGACCTTTTGACCACAATTCAAGCTAGCCTATTTTGGAATTTTAAAGATATAATTAAAACACAAGTGCGTTGAAAACTAACACTGTGAACTCATTTCCTATAGTAGTTTCTTCTAAATATTTGATCATAAATCCAGAACGATGATGTGGGTTTTTCTGAAATTTTTTGTGGAGAAACATCATAATGGCATTGAAATATTGATAAAAATTCAGCCTAAACCATTTTGTAATTTGAAATATATAATTAAGACACCAGTGCACTGCAAACTGGTACTGCAAATTCTCTATTTTGCATAATTGTTGGATATTCTCCTTGTTTGGAGTTTGACACCTGTCAAGGAAGGTTCGAATGGTATCCCAGGAGTTAGTTGGACATGTCTGACATGTGTTTCATCTCCATATCAAACAAAATGATTTGTTTCAAAAGGAATTTATCATAATGGACAAAATCCCCAAAAATGGGATTTTGTTAGGTTTTTGTTGGAATATTTTGTAACAGGACTTCTAAATAGAGGAGGATCCTATGTAACTCCTTAGTATCTACCTATTTAGGGCATATAGATATCATTCAATATATATGATATGGATTTTGGTAAGGAAAGGTTTCAGTCCACTACCCAAGAGAGGCTGGAGAGAGTGGGAGAAATGCAGTTTCATTGTGTGTGCTCATTTGTAAGCTTGGGGGCATATGATTGTAATCATTACTACTATTGAAGACTCATGAGAGTTGTTATTTTCATATTTTAATTCTTTTGTTTTATATAAATATTCTTATTTGAATATATTTCATATTTGAGGATCAAAGGATGCCAATGATTTATGGATTCCTAAGCAGCAGAGGATATGTTGTAATTTTTTCCCATCGGTCATTGTTTTATTAAAGTATTTGTTGATTTATTAAACTGAGAGGATCTATGTTTAGTGAAAATTCTATATTATGTTTTCCTTCTTCATTCTTCCATCTATCAATGTATGATCTTGTTGTCTGATGAGAAAATTTAGTTTCTTCGATAAGTAGAGTGTTTATGACTCCATTTCCCAATGGTCCATCACTGATTTGCAATAAATTCTCTGTCTTTTCATTTCTTTTCAAGTCTTACTAATCCATCCAAGTTTAACTCGATTTAATCATCCAATTCTATGTTACTAGGCTCACCTCACTTGCAGTCTAAGGCTGAGTCCTAGAAATCTAACATTTTTAGCGTCGTTGTCGGGGACGAAAGTGAAGAGATCTTCCCTGGGAGAATGACAACGATCAGATCCAAATTTTGATGGTAGACAGGAGCAAGACACAACTTGACTGCAATCTTCTACATGGTGACTCTAACTTCATCATAAATGAATATATGGTAGATTCCATTGGTTTGAAATGGACAATATTCTTTCTCAGAGGTATGCATTTTGTGATTTCTCAAATATATCTGGTTTTCAAAATCCCGTTGCTGATAGAAATTAATGGGAAGGATGCCTTCCTAGGTTTAGAGGGGAATATTGGGAAATGGTAGCTGATTTTTTCCTAGATTTTCACGAGTGCATACTTAAGATAAAAGTTATACATGAAGATTTCCTCATAAAATTGTGTACATACTCTTTATATGGAGTAGCTTGTGATTGGTGTAGATCAGTCTCAGTTTCTTACATTACTTCACTAAGACATTTTCACGTTGTATTTCATTTGTTTTGCAAAGAGAAAATTTCAGCTGATTTCCTTTATCACGAACATTGTTATGAATTTGATTTGCTGAGTAAAGGATCAAACAGTCATAAATATTATTCTACAATAGAAGACACTTTTCGTAATGATCAAGAGGTTGATGATCTTCAAAGTGATAGCCACATGATGTAAATACTTTTGACATTGTATCAAATGTATCTATTGTTTTAAGTTTTCATGAAAATAAAATTGTTTCCTTTGAGTATTCAAATGATAATGAGAAGATAGATATATCAACATGTGGTAGTTTTGAATCTAAGACACGTGAATACAATGAAGGAGATAAGGAAGGATTATGTGAGCATAATTGTTTGAAGAAATTTCTCCATCGGCTATTACCAGATATCAACAGTATTTCTTTCATCATTCCTAATCCTAGATCTACAACAAATATTAAAAAACATATGATCACCATTGAAATCAGTGAAGGAAGCCCGCAACAACATTCAATTTTGCATATGGAGGAGATTGGCATCAATGATAAAACTTGGCATGTGAAGAAGAAATTCATTTTCCAATTGGAATGATATCAAGAAGATGTATTTATTTATGGATTTCATGAACCTATAACTGATTATCTGGATTTTTTGAGCAGCACAGATGTCAAATCATTCTTTTCAAATGAATGGTGGTTCTGCTATCTTTTCAAACTAGACTTATGTATGTGCTAGGTTCCTTCATTTGTCTGATCCAAATCAAAAGTTTCGCTAGTTAATCAGTTTCTTGTATGGCTTCATTGGAAGCATGAATTTACTCGAACAAATAATAGTTCAAATTGTTAGAGTAGGATTAATATGATCAAATCTCAATTCTCAAGCATTTGGTTTGCAATGGTTTTTGTTTTCAGTGTGTGAATGTTCTCAATTTTCAATAGGGAGCAGAGGTTCTCTTAGGCATACAGGTTTGAATGGATAAGGAACTAGAATTGCATGTTCTTGGCATCTCACAGGGAGCATGTCATCCCCTGCAGAGCCAAATGTTAACACATAATATTGTATGGGTCAAACAATTCACCTTGTTTTTTTTTCGAGTCATAAGGTTTATAGGATCATGTCAAGGAGAATTTATGGTTTTCAGAGCCTAAAATTTAACCACTTATCCAGGGATTATGTCATACCATCAACTAACAGCCTCCTTGAAGTGTTCAATCTATGTTTGATTTGGTGTTGTGAACTCGCAGAGTGGCTCTGCGAACTCATTTCATGTAGAAGTTTCTTCTAAATATTTGATCATAAATCCCAAATGGTGATGTGGGTTTTTCTTAAATGTTTTGTGGAGGAGCATCATAATGGAATTGACCTTCTGAAAAAAATCTATCCTGACCTAGTTTGGCATTTGAAAGATATAACTAAAACACTAGTGCGTTGCAAACTGGAATTGCGAACGCATTTCTTATAGCAGTTTCTTCTAAAGATTTGATCATAAATACCAAATGGTGATGTGGGTTTATATGAAATGTTTTTTGAAGGAGAATCATAATGGCATTGATATGCTGACCAAAATTCATCCTGATCCAATTTGGCATTTGAAATATATAATTAAAAAACGAGTGCGCTGCAAACTCTCTATTTTGCATAGTTGTTGGATATTCGCCTTGTTTTGAGGTTGACACCTATCAAGTAAAGTTCGAATGGTATCCCAAGATTTAGTTGGACATGAGGGAAACATGTTCCATCTCTAGATCAAGAAGAATGAACTGTTTCAAAAGGAATTTATCATACTAGACAAAATCCCCCAAAATAGGAATTTGTTAAGTTTTTGTTGGAATCTTTTGTAACAAGACTCCTAAATGGAGGAGGATCCTATGTAAATCCTTGGCTTCGAACTCTTTAGGGTAAATATATATAATTCAATATATATGAGAGGTATTTTGATAAGGAAAGGGTTCATTATATGACCCAAGAGAGGCTAGAGAGAGAGGGAGAAATGCAATTTCCTTGTGTGTGATCATTTGTAAGCTTGAGGGCATATGATTTTAATCATTACTTCTATTGAAGACTCATGCGAGCTGTGAATTTCATATTTTAATTATTTTTCTTTATAAATCTTCTTATTTGAATATATTTCATATTTGAGTATCAAAGGTTGCCAATGATTTATGGATCCCTAAGCAGCAAAGGATCTGCTATAATTTTTTCCCATCCGTCATTGTTTTATTCAAGTATTTGTTTATTTATTAAACAAAGAGAATATTTGTTTAGAGAACATTATATCTTATGTTTTCCTTATTCATTATTCTATCTATGAGCATATGATATTGTTTTTTGATGAGCAGTGTAACATCCCCTGGCCTTAGACCCTGGTCGAGTAATGCTACCGAAGCAACCTTAACCTTTCCTTTACTGCTCTGATACCAATCTGTAACATACCTTGACAACCACAGGTCGGGGGTACGCTACCTTCAATCCATGCCTTTTTAAATTAATAAGGATGCATAAAATAAAATATCTAATGACATGCACATCAATAACCAACAAGCATGCATATTCTAAATATTTAATTAAACGAAAAATAAATACATAGTGGAATACATTCATATACAGGTAAATAATACCAAATGAGAGAGCACTTATATTTATAAAAGAAGACACCAAATGGCTCCAGACCAAGGACGTTCCACCCAACCGTAGACATTATTATTCCAAATATCAACAACAGTGTCACCCCCAAGCTAGGGCTATGAATCCAAAAGGACGGTTCCAGAGTGTTACTTGGATTCCCAAACCAGTCATCACTCAAGATCCCACAATATTTCCCAGCACTCACAGCAATCCAAGTACCGATTTCTCTTCTACCCAGCTTGCACCACCCAAGAGAATGGACCTCCACTCTTTTCTGCCACGTAGTCCCTGAAGAAGACCTTCTCCTTCTAGGGTTCCAGCGCAACTGGTCCAAAATTGTAACATCCCTAGCCACCCACAGGCCGGGGCATGCTACCTTCAAGCCCGCCCTTGGACTTCTTTCTCTTACGATACCTTTTTAAAATTTAAGGATCCATAAATGAAAATACTTTAACGACATACACAACAGTAGTCGGCAAGCATGCATGGTCTAAAGATTCAATTAAACGATAATTAAATATACAACGGAAATACATTCATATACATGTAAATGATACCATAACAGAGAGAACTTATCTTTATGGAAGATGACACCAACTGGCTACAGACCAACGATGTTCCACCCAACCATAGATACCACTTCTCCAAATATCAACAGCAGTGTCACCCATGAGTTAGGTCTATGAATCCACAAGGATGGTTCCAGACTGTACTTTGGTTCCCAAACCAGTCATATATCAAGATCTCACAGGTTTCCCAACACCCACAACAATCCAAGTACCCAAATGTATTGTACCTAGCCTGTACTTCCCCAAGAGAATGGACCTCCACCCTTCTATGCCATGCAGTCCCTCAAGAAACCCCTCTCCTTTATTTTTGGGCCTCCAACACAGCTAGTCTGGAATCTCAATGCTGGAACTCTCAAGTCTCGCATTTGTGAGAAAAACAGGGCACAGGCCAATGCATCTTAGACATGCAGGCCCCAGGTCATAGCTGGATTGCACCAGCGACCATCACAACCAACTATCCCATGGCTAATTATTCAGTAGCTCGGTTCCAGGAAATCAGTGAACAAGCCATCAGTCCCACAGCCAACAACCATCGACCATCGACCCCCGCTAGCGACCAACAACCCCTGACCAATGACCAAACCGACAATCAGACTAGGGATGGGTTTAAGTATCTCTCATGTGGAATCAAGAACCTCCTGGAATTCCCTAAGAAGCTCATGTAACCAATCAACTTCCTTATAGAAAAAGGGTAATTAAAATAGGAATAAACACTTATCCCCTCAACCCACTCTCTTGTGGAATCATAGCCCCGTATAAATCTATTCCTTGTCCGTCTAGAAACCAACCATGTATTTATTTAGTAATGATAAAAAAAATTACACGTCTTGGGCACACTAGCCTTTTAATAATTTTTTGGGGACTCTGGCCTCTCAGCATTGTAACAATACATTATTTAAAATGGGGGTTCAAAACCTGGGGTGTTATAAGAATCTCCATGCAGGAACTCTCAGGACTCATAGCTATGAAAATTTTTGGACACAGGCCAACGCATATCAGACATGCAGGCCTCAAGTCATGGATGGATTACATTAGCGATCTCTACAACCAACAATACCATTGATTCTCTTCAACAATTCATTTTCCTTTCCCCAAGCCAAGACACAGATGCGGAAAGATGAGTGGGTGACAGAAATGAATGGAGTGAGATCTCCACACAAGGTGAGAAACAATGAAAAATCAAGTGAATGAATGTGTGAGGGAAGAGTGAAGTGACCAGTAGTAGAACGAGGACGAGAAATAGGAGCGAGAGAGAACGAATCCCCCCCAACATGTTATGGATAGGTTTATGTAATCTGTGGGGATCAAGAACCTGTTGGCCTTTCCCCAAGGAGATCACGTAACTCCTATTCTCCATTATTAAAAATGGAGAATAAAATATAAAATAAAATGCTTAGCCCCTCAAGCCCCCTCTCTTATGGAATCACAACCTCCTATAACTCTAGTCCTTGTTCGTCTAGCAATGAGCGATGTATTTATTATTAATAAGGATAAAAAAATTACATTTCTTGGGCACAATCGCCTTTCAATAATTGTTTGGGCACTCTTGCCTCTCAACAATGTAACAATACATTATTTAATATGGGGGCTCAAAACACGGGGTGTTACATCCCCTCCCCCTTATTTTGGGACCGTCCTTAGTGCATTTACAAAATAGAGATCAAAATATCAAAATTTATTCAAAACATTGTGGGTACTCTTCTCGCATGGCATATTCATGCTCCCAAGTAGCATCTTCAAGACCGTAGCAGGTCTAGTGAACTTTTACCAGCTCTATAACTCGATTCCAGAGAATTTTGAATTTTTTGTCTAATACCCACACTCGCTGGACCTGAAAGTCTCCCTCTGTCTCTACCTGAATCAGATGCCAATCAATACCATGGTTAGGTTCATGTACATATTTCTTTAGCAAAGAGACATGAAATACATTATGCACATTCATGGAAGTAGGAAATGCAAGCATGTATGCAACTGGCCCTATCCTGTCCAATATTTCAAATGGACCATAGAATCTGGCTGCCAACTTTGTACAACTACCCAATTTCAAGGAGATTTTCTTGGGCTTCACTTTCATAAGTACATGCTCCCCTACTTTAAATTCTCTAGTTGTTGTGTTCTTATCTGCATAAAATTTATGTCTATCCTAAGCTGCCGTTAAATTCTGCTTGATCTTAACCATCTGGTCTTTCATACCCTTGAGCAACTCCAACCCAAGTACCACTCTATCTGCTAGGTTGTCCCAACTCACTGGAGTATTTCATTTCCTACCACACAAGGATTCAAATAGGCTCATTATCAATGAATATTGATACCCATTATTATATGCAAACTAAACCAAGTGCAAGTAATCTTCCTGCCTAGATGGCTTATCCATCACATACATTCTCAACATATCTTCAATTATTTGGTTGATCCTCTTTATTTGCCCATCTGAATGTGGATGGTATGATATGATAAAGTTTAGATTTGTACCCGATCCTTTAAAAAATCACCTCCATAAATTGGAGGTAAACTTTGTAACTTTGACCAAGACAATTGTCCTAGGTATCCCATGCAACCTAGCAATCTCCCTCATGTAAATTTCTACAATATTATCCATTGTATGTGTTGTTTTTATAGGAACAAAATGAGAAGCCTTTGTTAATTTTTCAACCACTACCATGATTGAATCATGTTGTCTTGTTGTCCTGAGTAATTTAGTTATGAAATCAATGGTTATCACTTCCCATTCCTTCTCTCAGATTGGTAATGGTTGCAGCAAACCCATTGGGTGTCTATGCTCATCCTTCACCTTCTGACATTCCATACATCGAGCGATGTAATCAACAACATCCTTTTTCATTCTCGGCCAAAAGAATTGGCTTCTTACTGTTGTAATCATTTTCTGGTAACTGGGATGTCCAGCATAAGGAACACCATGCATTTCCTTCAACACCAAATTCCTTAGTTCTCTAGAACTAGGAACATAGATTCTATTCTTATGCATAAGTAATCCATCTTCCTTTATCTCATACTCCTTCATTTTCTGTTGTACATCTCCTTGTTGTAAGTTTTTCTTTACCTGTAGGTAATGTTGATCTGTAACAAGATCATTTAAAATTATTCTCTTCAAGTCTGACTGATGCATACTGACAACAGTAGCATGCATGAGATGCACTCTTCTACTAATTGCATCGACAAATTTATTCTCTTTTCCTTTGATATGTTTGATATCGAGGTCATATTTACTTAAAAATTCCATCCATCTTGTTTGCATGGCATTCAAGGTTGGTTGTTCAAAAAGATACTTCAGGCTAATGTGGTATGCCCTTAATTCAAATCTCTTCCCCATGAGATAATGACTCCACATATTGAAGGCGTGGACAATGGAAGCAAGCTCCAAGTCATGTGTGGAATAGTTCCCCTCATGTTCCTTAAACTTTATGGACTCATAACCAATGACATGTCAATTTTGCGTGAGGACTCCCCCAAGTCCTTCCTTACATGCATCTTTGCATACCACAAAACTTTCATTTGGGTCAGCAATATTTAACACAGGTGCACTAGTAAGTAATTCCTTCAATAGATTAAACTTATCTTCACACTTAAGTGTCCATTCAAATTTAGTTCCCTTCTTTTTCAAAGAAGTGATGGGATTAGCAATCTTAGAGAACCCTACTTTGAACCTTCTGTAGTAACCAACTAATTGCATAAGAGATCTGACTGCTGACACATTTCTAGGTGTTGGCCATCCTCTAATGGCTTAATATTCTCTGGATCTACTGCCATGCTCTTCTCTGAAATAATGTGTCCCAAGTAATGGATCTTCTTTTGATAAAAATAACACTTACTCAGCTTGGAATACAACTGATGTTCTCTCAACACTTGCAATACCATTCTTAAGTGGTGTTCATGCTCCTCTTCATACTTAGAATAGACAAGTATTTCATCCAAGAATACTATGACAAACTTATCCAAACAATTTTTTAATATGCCATTCATTAAGCACATAAATACAGTTGGTGCATTGGTCAGTCCAAATGGCACCACTACAAATTCATAATTCCCATACCTAGTTCTAAAGGTTGTCTTATGAATTTCTTCTTCCTTGATTCTTACCTAATGGTATCCTCACCTCAGGTCAATATTTGAAAATACCTTTTCTCCTCTTAGTTGATCAAAGAGGTCATCAATTCTTGGTAGAGGATACTTGTTCATTATAGTATACTTATTCAGTTGTCGAAAGTCAATACACAGCCTCAAGGTTCCATCCTTCTTTTTGAAAAAAATTATTGGTGCTCTCCAACATGAAACACTTGGACATATGTACCCTTTCTTTAACAATTCTTCCAACTACATTTGTAATTCTTTTAAATTTGGTGTGCTCATTCTCTCAGGTGTTTTTGACACCGGGGCAGCTCTTGACACTAAATAAATTGAGAAATATATCTCCCTTCTTGGTGGAAACCCTGGTATTTCATGGAATACATCTTAAAATTACTGTAGTACCGAGAAATGTTCAAGGCTTGGATCCTTTGTATATTCTGGCTCTTCCACATGAGTTGCAGACAATTGACAAGCTTTTGTAAAACATCTCTTCAACTGTAAGGCTGAAATCTTCCTTAGAGAAATGGGTCTTGGAAATCCTTTCATAGTTCTCTGTTTTCCATCTCCATCAAGACATGTAAGTGTCTCTCTATGACAATCTAGGATAGCATGATGCTTGTCCAACCAATCCATTCCATTTAGAACATCATAAGACCCCAAGGTTATGATATTCAGATCAACACTAGTATTCACACCATTAATACTTATGGAACAAATTCTGACCATATCATGGATTCTCCTTTTGGTTCCAGTGGCTAATTGAACCAAACTTGATTTTCCAAGCTTAATTTTCTCCAAATGTAATCTATCGACTCTTTTAGAATCGATGTAACAATGAATTTCTCTTGAATCAATTAAAATCGAAACATGATGATTTATGATCCTACTTTCCACCTCGATCATATTGGACTGGTATTCTGCTTTTCGATCATCTAAGGCTGAATAAATACTTCCCATATATTCGACTGTTGTAGCCTCTTGGATGTTGTGCACAGTCTTTACTCTGTCCTTTCTGTGTGGGCAATCCTTGTATAGGTGATCTTCCTTGCATCCCCAGCATTGGATTGGTGGTCTTCCCCATTTCCCCATGGAGTCTTCTTTCTTGGATTCACTCTTAGCATACTGATCTTGATGATTTCTATTAGGCTCATTCCTATTGAAGGGAGGTTTGAATCATTTCCTCCTCTGATCATACTTCTCCTTCTTCTTATCCTTCCAAGATTTCTGTAGGGATTCTCTTCCTTGGCCTTGCTCATACAAGTATTTAGCCTTCCTGATGGCCTTAGTCAAGGTCTTGGGCTCATCATACCTAATATTTTCTTTATAAAAGGATGGTAGTCCACTTAGAAAATGTTGTATTTTCACCTTCTCATCATTAGTGAACCAAAAATACTTTAACAACCCCAAGAACTTCTTCTCATATTCTTCCATAGTCATGCTTCCCATCCTAAGTTCAAAGAAATCCTATGTTTGCTTGTGTAGTGTACCCTTTTACACTACCGAGGTTCACCCAACCCCTCACGCACATCATTCATTACATGGATGTAAAAAAAAAAACAAATGCATTTAACCAGAATTAAACACATAAAACTCAAAGTCAAATATATAATTCACTCCTGCAATTAAGCAAACCATAGCATTCAACAACAAATTCATTTACACAGCGGAAAACATGATACATACACAGAGCAGTCATGCTCAACATGATTAAAGCATAATTCAGATATACTTATCTTTT
>SNQJ01S0001867.1:32553-58072 GCA_010110895.2 Picea sitchensis
TGTAATCAACCTGTACCATAAACAAGTGCATCAACCATGCACCAACCTGTACCAAACAACCTGTAATCAACCTGTACCATAAACAAATGCATCCAACCATGTACCAAGTATGTACCAATCATGTGTCACCTACTCATCAACTATGACTCATCAACATGTACCACCATCATCAACTATACACCTCATGTATGTGTTAACTCATCAACTACTTGTCTCAACCATGTACCCAACATGTACCTTAAACAAAATACCTCATCAACTTATTCATCTAAATATGATTTGTAACTCTATAATAGACTTGGTGTATATGATCACATACCTGCAAACCTTCCTTAACTTTAACAACAAGAAACTAGCATTTTCATCAAACTTCTCTTTAGTCTCACATGAATAGTTTTGTATTAGTCAACAACCCTAACTTGAAATAATCATAACTATTTACCTGTAATGAATAAATATCTGAAACTAATACACAATGTTCTTCAGTGTGTTTTATGAAATTCCTCCAGGTGTCACTACTTCAAACCTCTAATAAAAGGAGTTATAGCAAAAATGACATACCTTGCTGAATTTTGTCTTATTCTAGAGAGCGAACTTGTAGAGCGTGCCCCACATTGAATATTTGTTGAATCGATCTGAAAATGTTACAAATCATACTACATATTGTACTCTAACCATCACATTTGGTCTTACTGAATTTGGATCTGTTATGAATAATTTATAACATTTTTTCCCGAAACACTTGTTTTAGACTAGTTTCAAGACTAGCCACAAACCCTATTTCCACGAAGTGTAACTCCAAAAATACAACGACCCACAAGTTGAATTTTTTACCACAGATACTTGGATATGTTTCCTCAATTTCATATCAATTTCATGGTCTGTATCATTCTATAAAAATAGTTATTGTGAAAATGGTGAGATGACCTGTAAATAACATACCTTAGAAAGCATCATCAAAAGAATTTATTCTCCCTTGAATTCTGGCCTTCTTTTATTCACCTTCCTTCTGAAATTTGGCTTAGATATACTTTGGTTACCTCATACACCTATATATATTCAATATCCTCAAGTTTTATCTAAAATGAGAGATCCTTGTGTAACATCCCGCTTTAGCGCACTGAGATAACTTATTCTTTGAGGACACATTTATCCCTTATTATGATGCGTTGTGTAACATTTATCCTTGATTATGATGCGTTATGATAGATGACATGATGTTTTACTGATTTACATAGACAGGTGCTATTGACTCAGTTTTATTGAGTGTGCGGGGTTTTGGACCTTGAGGATGCAGAGGCATCGATGGAACCCCTTGGACTCCGGATTGAGTCAGGGAGTGTGCTATTTGGGTTGATTTATTTACTGTGATATTTTATTGATTTGATGATATGATGTGGACATGTTCTGACACGATTGTTGATGATGCAGGCTGACGATAGCTTGCTGACCAGACTCACATATGGAGTAGAGGGGCCACACACACGATTACCAGAGAGTTTGAGGGAGAGGTGTGGACAACAGCCCTACCACAGCCTACTAGCACTCTCGTCGTGGCTCGAACTATAGGTTAACGATTACCTAGTTCAAGAGGATACACGATGCCGTGAGGGAAGACTGCGACAGTCACTCACGATGATTCTAAGGGGCATACAATAAGGTGGGGGCCTTATTCCTTAGAGCCCTTAGTCTCCCACAAGTTCACCTGGCGGAGTGTTGACTCCAGGGGTTATTGATGTCTACCAATCATTCAAGTTGGCGAGTGGCACCCTTGGAGCACATGGTGCATCCTAAAGGGCACGTCGTGCAAAAGAAACACAAGAAACGAGTGGCACCCTTGGAGCACATGATGCATCCTAAAGGGAACGCCGCACAGAAGAAACGAACAAGAAGCGAGTGGCACCCTTGGAGCACGTAGTGCGTCCTAAAGGGCACGTCGCATTGATGTTGATGAAGGAACAAACCTATATGGCCCTAAGACATTTATCACATTAATAAATTCTTAACCAACTTCCCTAATTAAATGTCGCCCAGTTCAGACTCTAAGTCCTAAGTCTAAAACTTCTCTAGGGTAAAATTTTGTCTAACCTTCATAAAAGACCCTATAAAAATAAAAGTAAAAATTTAAACTAAAACCCACATAAGTAATAGTTTGAGTCTTCATAAAAATTTTGGGGTAAAATGAAGAGAGTAAGAATATAAATAAAACTAGTGAATAAAAAAAAAATGGCAAAGAAGAAATTAATTCTTAACTTACGAAAGTATAAAAAGATATTAAATTAATAATAAAAGGAAAAAATTTAAATAGTGCAACTGTCGTTTTGGCTCTAATAAAAGGGGAAAGAAGGGGAAAATAAAAAAATAGAAAACTAAGGAGTGGAGGGAACATAATAAAGGAAAGAAGGGAACTTATGGTAAAAAGAAAGGTCAACATAGTAAGGAATCGACAATAAAGAACCTTCTAATTTGAGCTAAATTAACAACTTCATTTTTAGGGAAAGTATTTAAAACATGTAAGGGGATCTAGAAACACCTAGGAGTAAATTTAGGAGCAACTCTAGGTGGGTGAGGGAAATGAGACAATTAATAAATTTAAAGAAAATAATCAATGGAGAAAAGAGGGGGATGAGTGACACTTGTGCGAAGGAGAATATTTTGAATATTTTTATTAAAACTTAATTTAAATGTGATTTAGGGAAAGTTGGAGGTTCTAAAAACTCTATAAAAGAAAGGGAAGATAAGGAAGAAAGGGATCGACTGTTAGCGTAACGTTACGCTGCTAGAATTGTGACTTGATTGATTACTTGTGGAGAGTTGGGATTTTCCATCTTGGATAGGAGTGGTAGCTCGGCCTTGCGAGGCGAGCTGGGAAGCTAGACATACCATCTGGATAGTGTGTGGCCCCTTTGCAGCTTGGGGGGCTAAGGGGGAAGCAGATTACCCCTAGCGATTGGCTGGGAGGTACCGGTGAGGTCTCGACGGTCGGCGAGCGGGAGCGGCAAGGAGCGCGCGGATGACAATTGGAGCAGACGAACAGGCAAAGGTACGCCCCTTCAGTTGAATGATAGATTGTGTAGGATGTAAGAGTTAGACCTATTGTGTATTTTTGTGGTGGTAGTTGGTTTTATTGTGCAAGAAAACCCATCCCTCTAACCTGCTCAATTGATTAAATTTTTATGTCTGAGTAATCTCCTGAAAAAGACTGTGTCTGAATTTCTTACGACGAAAATTATAGATCTGGATTATAGGAATGGGATATGTGTGTCTGAGTCGATTCTAGATTTTTATATTAAATTTTCTAAGCTGAATTAATACACTTCTGAACTTGAGTTGAGAAAACACCAATGTAGTATTCACCACCCCCCTCTAACAGTCCGAGCATGTAAGACCCAACTTGCCGCGTGAATGCTAGAAACCCCTTTTTAAGCTAAATTTTCATGTCGGTTTCAATTCCTGAAGTGGTATATCCGAATGTAACTGATTCTCCATGTCTGCAAACATCAAGGGTTCGATTAGCCACAACACACTTTATGTTCCGAATTTTTGCACTGAAACTTGTAATGACAGTCACGTGTAGAACAGTGGTAATGAAGTTTCATCCCTTAAATTTTTTTTATGTTGAATATATACATGATGTGTTTGTATTTAGGATTGGTTATGATACTTTTCAGGCTCGCATTTTACCAGACCGATTGATTGAATGGTTACCTGTCCAATTTTAGAGCTGCTATGAATTTACAGGCCGAAGGTTTGAATCCCGTCACTAATTACAACACACAACTTCTGTCCCAGCCCTTCTTCCACCTGAAGTTCAGCTCGTAACCAAAAATCCTAGAGCTCTAGCATTACTCTGAAGGGGATCGTTGTATTCTTGCGTGGTGTTTTCCACTTCTTTTGAACGTATTTCCTCTACGAACCTTCACACCTAACACCTACGCCTCTGCAATGTTTAAGTTCGCTTTCATGTCCGTCTTAGGGCTCAGAGTCTCGGTCACATTGCCCTGAGTCGACTGCTGTAATTTCCTTTGCCCAACAACCCGATGCATGGTAAGTGCACCAGAGCGGGATGTTACACTTTAGAAGAAAATGCTACAGGAGATGAGTTTGTAGTGCCAGTCTGCCAGTTCACAGTGCCAACTCAAACATATCTTGCACACTTTGAGGAGGCTATCATTTGATGGTATGACATAATCCCTGGATAATTGGTTAGATTTTAGGCTCTAAAAACCATAAATCCTCCTTGACATGATCCTATAAACCTTATGAATTGAAAAAAAAAAATGAAGTTGAATTTTTTGACCCATACAATCTTATGTGTTAACACACTATACATTATTTGAAAACATCAAGGCCATACATCATGCAATCAGTAAGATTTTTTTCAAGATTTCAACCTACACCAAAGGAGACACATGTGCAAGCAGTAACAAGAATATTCTGATATTTGAAAGGCACATTGGACTTTTTCTTGCGGTGTTCAAGAAGCAAGGACTTCACTCTAACAACATATACAAATGGAAATTAGGTAGGAAGTATTGATGACAAGAAAAATACCATTGGAGGAAAATTATTTCTAGGAAAATGTCTAGTATCATGGTTGAGAAAGAAGAAAACTTCAATCTCTCTATCCACAACCAAAGCTGAATATATTGCAGCAGAAGTATCTTTCATAGAAGTTCTCTAGATGAAGTAGACATTGAATGATGTCAAGGTAGAATATGATCATACAAACTCAATTGTATTTTAAAACACAAGTGCAATCATCATTTTAAATAATCATATGATGAACTCAAAGACGAAGCATGTTCCAATCAGGCACCACTTCCTCCATTACCCAGAACCCGGGTTCTCCAACTTCTTATGGCCATAACTCTCTAACCATGAGGAGTTATGCTAGAAACCCCTTTTTAAGCTAAATTTTCATGTCGGTTTCAATTCCTGAAGTGGTATATCCGAATGTAACTGAGTCTCCATGTCTGCAAGCATCAAGGGTTCGATTAGCCACAACACACTTTATGTTCTGAATTTTTGCACTGAAACTTGTAATGAAAGTCACGTGTAGAACAGTGGTAATGAAGTTTCATCCCTTAAATTTTTTTTATGTTGAATATATACATGATGTGTTTGTATTTAGGATTGGTTATGATACTTTTCAGGCTCGCATTTTACCTGACCGATTGATTGAATGGTTACCTGTCCAATTTTAGAGCTGCTATGAATTTACAGGCCGAAGGTTTGAATCCCGTCACTAATTACAACACACGACTTCTGTCCCAGCCCTTCTTCCACCTGAAGTTCAGCTCGTAACCAAAAATCCTAGAGCTCTAACATTACTCTGAAGGGGATCGTTGTATTCTGGCGTGGTGTTTTCCACTTCTTTCGAATATGTCGCCTCTATGAACCTTCACACCTAACACCTACGCCTCTGCAATGTTTAAATTCGCTTTCATGTTCATCTTAGGGATCAAAGTCTCGGTCGCGCACACACCTTTAAAAAGAAAACAAAAAATCCACTTGTTATAAGAGGTTGTCGTCGTAACGAGGAGGTTATTACACCTTGCCTCTTATTTATACTCTCCAAGTAGCTTCCTTAAAAACATCTTCTAGGTCACTTTGCCCAATTTCCTTATTTTAGGGTTAACCCACTTCTAATTTCTCCATTAAATTTATTATTTAAATAATTTATTTTGTATTCACTTTGAATTATAGTAAACTCATCACTTCACTTTATTATTTACCTTCTAAAATCTCTTAAACCACTTTGACTAATTTGACCTTTTGGGGCTTCTAGATGACATATGAGGGTCCTCCAACTTCGTAAGGCTGTAACTCTCAAATCGTGAGGATTTATGTGACATTCCACATACCACCAAAAATGGAATGACATGTAACATACATATAGAATAGTATTACTTGCAAATATATCAAAACTCATACCATTATCCATCAAACAAACTTGGGTCCATTACCCAAAACCCGGGTTCTCCAACTTCTTATGGCCATAACTCTCTAACCATGACGAGTTATGCTAGAAACCCCTTTTTAAGCTAAATTTTCATGTCGGTTTCAATTCCTGAAGTGGTATATCCGAATGTAACTGAGTCTCCATGTCTGCAAGCGTCAAGGGTTCGATTAGCCACAACACACTTTATGTTCCGAATTTTTGCACTGAAACTTGTAATGACAGTCACGTGTAGAACAGTGGTAATGAAGTTTCATCCCTTAAATTTTTTTTATGTTGAATATATACATGATGTGTTTGTATTTAGGATTGGTTATGATACTTTTCAGGCTCGCATTTTACCTGACTGATTGATTGAATGGTTACCTGTCCAATTTTAGAGATGCTATGAATTTACAGGCCGAAGGTTTGAATCCCGTCACTAATTACAACACACGACTTCTGTCCCAGCCCTTCTTCCACCTGAAGTTCAGCTCGTAACCAAAAATCCTAGAGCTCTAGCATTACTCTGAAGGGGATCGTTGTATTCTGGCGTGGTGTTTTCCACTTCTTTCAAACCTGTCGCCTCTGTGAACCTTCACACCTAACACCTACGCCTCTGCAATGTTTAAATTCACTTTCATGTTCATCTTAGGGATCAAAGTCTCGGTGTTTTCCATCTTCCTCTTCTACTTCTTTTTCATCGTCTGCTTCTTCTTCGAAAGGATGTTCCATTGATTTATTTTCTTCTTCCTTTGATTCTGGTCTGCCTGTTTCATCAATAGTTACATTGATTCTTTCCACAACTTTGTTCAATCTCATATTGTAACACTTGTATGATTTCCTTGTACTTGAGTAACCAACAAGTACTCATTTTTCCACATGAGAGTCAAACTTTCCCATTCTGCCATCTTCTCTTTTGATGTAACATTTTCTTCCAAAAACTCTAAAGTGCTTCACATTTGCTGGTCTTCCTTTCCATAGCTCGTAGGGAATTTTTTCAGTGTTGTTTCTGAGAATTACTTTGTTTTGAATGTGAATTGTTGTATGCACTTCTTGTGTCCAAAATATATCTATCAATTTGGAATCCATTAGCATTGTTCGAGCCATTTCTTGTACTATCATGTTATTTCTTTCAACAACTCCATTCTGTTGAGGTTTCCTACCAATAGAGAATTGTCTTTTTATTCCATAATTGTTGCAGTAGTCCATAAATTCCTTTGAAGTGAACTCTCCTTCATTATCAGATCTCAAGCATTTGATTTTTGAATCCATTTCATTTTCAACCATTTGCTTGTAGATCTTAAAGTTTTCAAAGGCTTCTGACTTATTCTTTAGAAAGAAAACTGCATTCATTCTTGTATAATCATAAACTAATAACATAAATTATTTCTCACCTTTTAAACCCTTTGTTTTAGTTGGTCCAACTATATCAGTGTGCACAATTTTCAGTGGTCTTTTCGTTGAACATTCCTTTGATTTGAACCTGGTCTTTGTTTGCTTTCCTTGTTGACAATGCTTGCATAAAGTGTTGGTTGGTTTTGTGATCTAGGGCATTTCTGTGACTGCGTCTCTTTTGTTGACTTTGACAAGGTTATCAAAATATATGTGAACCATTATTCTGTGCCATAGCCAACTTTCATCTTCCTTTCCTAGAAAACACTTTTCATTTCCAATTTTAGTTAACACATATATGTTGCTTGAAGTTCTTGCAGTTGTAGAAATCAATTTTCCTGAACCTTCTTTTCTTATCTCGCACTTATGTCAATTGGAAGTAACTTTATGACCTTGGTCACACATTTGACTCACACTTATAAGATTATGTTTCATATCTTCTACTAGTAGAATATTTTTTGCCTTTGTAGTCTTGTTTCCAATTCTGACTGTGCCTTTTCCAATGATTTTACCTGAATCATCATTTCCGAAGGAGACTGATCCATATCTTTACTTTATTAATGTAAGAAACATGTCTCTATCACCTTTCATGTGTTTTGAACAACCATTGTCAACATACAAACCACGTTTCTTCTGCTTAGCTTGTAGAGAGAGAGTGCATTCTTCATTGCTATATTGATTCTGCTCTCTTACACATGTCCTTTTCTGAGGTTCCTGTCTGTGACTGTTCTTATTCTATTACGGTTCTATATGAGGGACTATCATTCTAAAATATTTGGCCATGTGTATAAATTTGTTACATTTGTAACATTCTACTTCAATGCTCAAAGATTCAAACCTGTTGTAACTTCTTCTCTGTGTTTCACTAGGCCTTCTTGGATAACCCTTTTGTTTATGACTTTCAAAGTTGTTTATGTTCCTATTGTTAGCTCTGCAATTCACATCTTTATGCCCAAAATTATTACATGTATAACATAAACCAAAAAATATAGTTTGATACCTGGGAGTTGAATATCTTTTGAAAGGAGGTGCTCTTATAAATCCTTATTCTTCTTGAGGCCTATATTTATGTTGTTGATTCTGAAATATGAATCTTCTTGGTGGAGGAGTGTCCTTGTAATCTTCCTTGTATATCTTCCTATTCCCTTTTATTGTTTCTGCATAGCTTTTTGGATATGTTTCTTGCTCTGTTTTTTTGGAGATTGATCCCTTTTATCTCTGATTGATCAAAGTCTAGACTTGTCAAGATGATATTTTTGACTGATGATAATGTCATCCAAAACTTTTGAGCTATTCTGCATATTTTTCTTTTGAATATCCTTTCTTAATGTGACAATCTCTTCTTCCAAATTTCCAATGTTATTGTCTTTTTCTTCTAGTTGTTCTTTGAGTGCTTCTTAAATTCTTTTATATTATTCTATTTGAGCCTTCAAATTTGTGATCATTTGTTCTGGTTTCTTGAGTATCTTCTTTCTTGTCTAGTTCCACTTGTAGTTTCTTTTTTTTCTTCTTTTCTCTTCTGATAACTTCTATGGCACACATCAATTCTTCTCGGTAGTCAACTTATGCCTCTTCAATTTCTTCTTCGACTTCTTCATATTCTTATTTGGCTTATTCATATTCTTCTACAGAGTCTTCTTTATCAGAGTCTTCTACTACCATGAATAGAACTCTTCCTATCTCACTGTCACTCACTTCATCTTCATCTGATGATGAGATGTCTTCTTTGGTGCATAAGTTTTTCTTGAAAAATTTCTTTGCAGTTCTTTTGCCTTTATATGTTTGTTTTCCTTTTGAGTAAACTTCATCATCTCTCTTTTTCTTATGAGGACATTTGTTATAAAAATGACCAATACCATCACAATTAAAACAAATTAAAGGAAGATTACCTCTATACCTACCGTCGGTTCCCTTGTTCAGTATTTTGACGAAGTTGGCCACTTATTCATCATCTTTCGAGACGTCACTGTTGTTGTTATGTTCTTCTTGTTGCCTTTCCTTTTTTTTTGATCTTTTGGATGCTTTGAAGGCTTCTTCTTTTACATCTGGATTTTCTTGTTCAGTTCTCATTTCATATGTTGTGAAGATTCCATGCAGTTCATCCATGCTTATTGAGTTTAGATCTGATATTTTTTCTAGTGTTGATATCTTAGGGTCAAATCTCATAGGAAGAGATCTTAGTACCTCATGTATGTGCCAACTCATCAACTACTTGTCTCAACCATGTACCCAACATGTACCTTAACCAAAATCCCTCATCAATTTCATCATCCAAATATGATTTGTAAATCTGTAATAGACCTTGTGTATATTATCACATACTTTCAAACCTTCATTAACTTTAACAAAAAGATACTAGCATTTTCATCAAACTTTTCTTTAGTCTCACATGACTAGTTTTGGATTAGTCAATAACCCTAAATTGAAATAATCATAACTATGTACCTATAATGAATAAATATCTGAAAATGATACACAATGTTCTTCAGTGCGTTTTATCAAATTCCTTTAGTTATCACTACTTGAAACCTCTCAAAAAAGGATTTATAGAAAAATTGGCATACCTTCCTGAATTCTGGCTTATTCTATAGAGCGACCTTGTAGAGCGTGCCCCGCATGGAATATTTTTTGAATTGATATGAATATATTACACAGAATACTACAAAAATTAATCTAACCAAAACATTTGTTCTTGTGTAATTTGTATCTGTTATGAATAAGTTATGACGTTTTTTCCCGAAACACTTGTTTTAGACTAGTTTCAGGACTAGCCACAACCCCTATTTTCCACAGAGTGTAACTCCAAAAATACAATGACCCACAAGATGAATTTTTTACCAAAGATACTTGGATATGTTTCTTCAATGTCATATCAATTTCACGGTCTGAATCATTCTACAAAAAACGTTATTGCGAAAATGGTGAGATGACCTGTAAATAACATACCTTAGAAAGCATCATAAATTTTTTTTATCTTCCCTTGAATTTTGGCCTTCTTTTCTTCACCTTCCTTATGAAATTATGATTAGATATATTTTGGTTACCTTAGAAACCTATATATATTCAATATTCTCAAGTATGATCTAAAATGAGAGATCCTTGCCTCTTATTTATACTCTCCAAGTAGCTTCCTTAAAAACATCTTCTAGGTCACTTTGCCCACTTTCCTTATTTCAGGGTTAACCCACTTCTAATTTCTCCATTAAATTTATTATTTAAATAATTTATTTTGTATTCACTTTGAATTATAGTAAACTTATCACTTCACTTTATTTATTTACCTTCTAAAATCTCTTAAACCACTTTGACTAATTTGACCTTTTGGGTCTTCTAGATGACATATGAGGGTCCTCCAACTTCGTAAGGCTATAACTCTCAAATTGTGAGGCATTACATGACGTTCCACATACCACCAGAAATGGAATGACATGTACTATCCATATAGAATAGTATTACCTGCAAATATATCAAAATGCATACCATTATCCATCAAACAAACTTGGGTCCATTACCCAAACCTGGGTTCTCCAACTTCTTATGGCCATAACTCTCTAACCGTGAGGAGTTATGTGATGTTCCACATGCCAACGGAAATGGAATGATAAGAAATATCCATCTAGGATAGTTTCACTGACAAATTCACTTACCTTCATCTCATTATTCCACAAATAATCATGGGTTCTCTAACCTTACTTCTAGGATAACTCAATCCACAAAGCGTCTTCCCGTGAGGGATTTCACCATAAGGGGACCACTTTGGAGGTCATCCTTTGTGCTATCGGGATTTCTTCAAGGGTTGAGATCAATGAAAACCAACCTTACTAAACAATTATTCCATGAGAGGGAAACAATGAGGAAATTTCCCTTGCCAATTTAAAATTCAAGAAAAATCCAGATTTCCCATTTTCTAGAATTGTGATTAATGGAGGAAGTGGGTATTTGAAATATCAACCTCCCACATTTATGAAAAATAATGGATTTTGTACTAGAACTTCCTTGCCTTAGAAGCTTAGCCAGAAAAGTACCCATCTACGGGATTCTAGGTTGACCCATGAATTGGGGGATTTGAACTACAAAATATTGCAAAAGAAGGAAGGAAATAAAGGGAAAATAGTGGTAATAGAGAGAGGGGGTAGAGGAATGATTTTGGAGACCATTTTCTGAAGAGGGAGAGTATGTGAAACTCTCTAGTTCTGAAGAGAAATGAAAAATGATTTTTTTCTGGGTACAGGAATCTGTTGGGAAGCATCTTCAGTGCAAGATGATAAACATGGTTGAAAGGTGATGAGTGACTAAGGAAGCACTCATTGCAGACCCCCTTTCTTGGTAGAGAGAGAAATGATCTACTAAATTCCTATGGGAAAAGGAGAGCGATTTATGTCCCTGGTTGTTGTTGAACAAAAGGAAGAGTCTCAATCAGAGCAACATGACCTGGATAGGAGGTGGCCAACGGTAAATCCATCAAGGAGTTGGTGTGCCTATGGTTGGGAGGAAAAAGGCAACCATGTCAGCAGGTGCAACTTTTTTGGGTCCTAGATAAGTAATTCTTTTGTAAATATCTGTAGTTTCAAGTTCATAGAAAGTTACAAAATGTGCTTTAAGAGCTGTGTAAGTTTAATTTATGAAAAAAGTGACTTGAAAAATTTAAGCAAAATAAATGGAATTTCTTAGTTGAAGCTCTTTTGATTTAATTTCTTATCTCTTGACTATCTGGGTGCTAAAATAAGATTTCTGGGAGTGGATGTTGTGGTTGACTATGTTGTACAATTTAATGCATGCTTGGGAATTAACCTGGAGAACTCTCTCTCTCTCTCTCTGAAGTCAAATAATAATATAATATTGGAGAATTTTAAAACTTGGGCATAATTTTTGAGGAATATAAAATAATATATTATATTGATTTAAGGTTCATTAATTTGATTTCATGTAAATGAAGCCAACTCCTTTGAATATTAAATGGTGTCATAATGTGTGCCAGTGGGGTCACTTCGGAGCTTTGGGACTCCAGGGCTCCAAGAGATTGGAGTATAAGGAATGTGGTGGAGAGATAAAGGGGGTTGACCGGGAGTTCTCTCCCTCTCTCCCTTATTTCAAATATTAATAAAATATTGGAGACCTTGTAAACCTGAGTGCAATCTCCATAAATATGTAATATAATATACACATATTTTAAATGAGTTTATTGTGATACCTACAGGTGGGGAAGTACAAACCCTCTTTACCCTTCTTAATTTAATATTTAATGTGAAATTACGTGTAATCGTGGACCCTTTGGGAGTTCAGGACTATGGTAGTTCAGAGATTCAAGACTCCAGGATGTTGGGGAAGATAGAGCGTAAGAGAAAAACAGTTGAAGGTCGAACCTATTTTCCCATATCCCAATGTTATAATAAATGTGGAATTAATAATATTATATGACAATATAATAAATTATAAAGGCACAATATGAGTGGGACTGTCTCCAGAATTCTTGAATTCGGGAGATTTGGCTTCATAAAATTCTGAAGTGGAATCTTTGTCGAATTCCAGAGGCTTAGGTATTAATGGGAATTGATAATCCTAAGTGCCTCATTTGATATAAATTAATCATATTATAATATAATTAAATACAATTATATTATAATATAATTAATAAAAGGAAAATTTGTGGTTGAATATAGTTAATCCTTTTTCCCAATAAATAAATAAATATGGATATATTTAGATATACATGTTAAATTGTGTGAAAATGTGGCATGGAGGAGTTGAATTATATACCTTAATTAAGGTTAATAAACTTAAGTACATTATGGAGAAATTATCCTCATTGTGTTATAGTATAATTACTCATAATTATCATATGAGTAATTTATTGAGTTAGTGTTAAACTACTTATGAGAGGGAAAAGAGAAAATAAAGATTTCAGTAATTATTGGGCCATGGATATTAGGTTAAACGAAAAATTTATACCCTATCCCTTAAAAAGGTACTTAGGGGACGAATGTGTGAAATAGCGGTATCAGATCGAAAAACAACACTTCGCCTGCTTGGGTTCATGAACGAGTCACGTAAAATTTTAATAGAGAAATTTTAAGGGGTAACACCCTATCTTACCCCATTCATGAGAAGATTATTTAAACCACTACTAAATAGAGGAACAAAACTTTCTATTTTTGTTATATGTTCTAAAAATTCGAGCTGTGTGTTTCTAGTGTTCCAAATACTGAAGCTAACTTCACCTTATAAATTACATGTGTTGTTTATAAACTAGTAGATAATTAACTAATATAAAATGATTTATCAGCACTCAAACAGTCAGTGGACAACAAGGAGGTTACATGCATAAGATTATTGAGGAGAAGGAATATTTATAATTGAATTTATATATATATATATATATATATATGAATCATGTTGGATTGCAGCAAAAGAATCATATCGCTTCTTTGGGGAAATGATATCCACTCCTACGGAAGTGGGATAGTTTTGATAGGATATAATAGGAATCCTTTGATTTAAGTGGTAGAGAAACCTTTTATAGGTATGCTTGAGTCTAGGGGGAGAATGGATTGAATAGGTTGCAAGGTTTCCTGCAAATGCGGGCTAATAAAGCCTCTAGAAATTACAATCACTGCTTAAATAAGAGGTTATTTCTTGTGAGTATAATTTCCCATGTCTAGAGGCCTCATGGAAATATGTGAGGTCAACCTACTTGACCTATCATAAATAAAAACTACTATTGGTATAATCTCCTCTTTGCAAAGTTAAAATGAGTCCTATGGGTTGAGGACAACCCTCATGGAAGAAATGAGGTGACATGAGAAAGTTTAAAATCTCATGGTTGTGCTAATGGAGTGTATATCCATGTTAACTCAAGGGCATGTCTATGCATAAGAATGAAAATAGGTAAGAAAGTGTAATATATCTTCACTGCAAACACAGGTCAAATGATTGGTGCGCAAGGATATGCTAGAATTCATATGGAAAAATATTGAACATGCAAATTAGGCATGTTATAATCTATGGTGGGTTGTAAGGTATGATTTACTAATGGACCTTTTAGATGATAATGACCTTATGTCAGCAAGATTTAACAACAACAATGAAATGTTGATAATGTTGTGTCCTATTACCTTAATAAGATAGGATTGAAAGGATTAATGAGAGACTGATGCAAGGTCTGATTAAGGAGGTGTCAAAACACCTTTGGATGACTAGTGGATCATATTGACATCCATAGGTGGATGGTAACCATATGGATATGGCTTGGTATACTCAGATAGATATAAGAAGGAATTTAGGAAAATATTCCCTTGTAGATATATGTTGACCAAGAATGAATTGAGGCATGAAGTAGAAACTATAAGTGGTTATATTAATATATTGAGTAATAAAATAACTACCCATCTGAATTATGAATTATGGAAGGTTTTTATAGTAGAAAGGGAAAAAGTGACCCTTGTTGGTTGTTTCCAGGTAGAGAGGGAAACATCAGTATGAATTATGACTGTGAGACTAGCCATATGATTGGTTGTAATCTCTCACTAAAGAACACTAATATTAAAACTAAAATATCAATGTGATTGAATGAGGTAAAAAGGTGCAAGCGGGGCACCTACATATATACAAATATATGTATACATGCCTAAAAGAATAATATGTTTGCTTGATCAAATAGGATGTGAGGGAAGATGTGTACTTACCATATATGAGCAATGTCATGCATGCCTGGTTAACCCTATGTTGGAGGGTTTGATTATATCGACAAAATAATATCTTGAGAAGGATGTGTCCCATTTCCTCAGGAAATTATAGAATAAATGAGAAGGGCTACTCTATTGTCATGATAAAAGGCAACATGATTATGCTTGTAATGATTGCATGTGGTTAAGTTCATTATGAATGTAATTTAACATAACAATGAATATGTGTGGATGAACAATATAGATACATAATAAATATGCATGTTTATATCCCTTATGGAATTTTGAGTAAACCTCTGAAATAATGAAGTTAAGGCCACTCCAAATAATGATGGGTGTGCAACAAAAGAGTTGCATGCTGATGGATTTCCCTATGGAGGAACTGTGTAAACAATCTCTCAGGAGAACATAGTCACAACCTTAATGCCTACTGAGAATTGGGAAGTAGGACTTAATATTATCCATATAAGAATCATGGATTACATTATAAGACATAATGCATGAATGGAAGACTAACAAATGAACCCTAACTATTCTAATGTCTAAATAGTAATGTGCAGAATGCACATGTTCATATTTCATTGTGAACAAAAATATTTATGTTGTAGCATAATGAATTATCCAAGAAAATTAAGGTGAACCTAACCAAGACTACTTAAGAAAAAGAGTAGAAATATCCCAGTAGGTTGCATATTGCAGAAGAAAAGAAGAAGAAAAGATGGAATATGTTTCTCACTTTAAAACTCTGAATTGCTTAACATAGTTTTAATCCTTAAAAGAATAATTGTTGGAATAATTACAACTCGTGAAAGAAAAATGAACAAAGAAGTATAAATTTGGTTAAATCCATGAATGTGTAAAGACAATGATGCCTTGGGAATAGATCAGTTAAGATGAAAATTCTAGACCATGTAGAAGGAGATGGAAAGAGGGAAGAGTCCCTTAACTCCTTTTTATTGTTGTGTATTTTTGTTTCTTTAGGATGAGAAGATGATATGTTTTTGTGTGTGAGTGTTTTAGCATGATAATGGTGATAAATGTGTGACCCTAGAGATAGATAGAGACTTGATTATTTTTACACTTGTGAAAACATTGGGGGTAATGGGATACTGTGCATAAAGATATGTTGGGGCATATCTGAAAAAGTTTTATTGATTTAGATACATATATTTTAGTTAACGTGATGTCTGACATGATTTGGAATGTGATAATTCATGTTTTGTGTAGGAAATGATTGGAGTTGTTGGGAAAGGATAGCTGCCAATGGTAGGTAACCTCTGGTAAAGGATAAATGCAAGAAGGATTCTATTGAAATATTTCTGAAGGGACTTTGGGAGCCCCATGGAGCACTACTGATGAGGTAAAAAATCAGAAAAAGGGTGTTCGTAGCCAGAACAGGTATAAAAAAAATGTTCATGCATGCGTGGAATAAGGTATGAATGGATCTGGTAAGAATCCCCTCCAAAGTATTTTAATTTCTTACTGATATGCAAAAATTTTGAGTGGCTATTGTATGCCATTTTTACCCAAGCAGGGTAAGATTCAGGAAATAAGAATTTGAATAATAGAGAGAGGAAATATATGTAGTCAAGGATGATTGGAATCCTTGCAAGAAAATTCATGAATCAATGCTTTCATGGGTACATTGAACAATCCAGATTGATTGGGAACAAAAGTTCTCATAGGAAACACATTGAATTGAATTCATTGAGGAAATGCATTCTTGCATAAGAGGGAAAATAATAGACTGGCCATTAAAGAAGGAGGACCTTCCAATACTCTACCTGAATTGTAAAGGTGTTAAATAAAGGAAGTGGGTGGCCATGAGTATTGTAATCACTCGCTACCAATAAGGAGAGAAGTGTTTAGATGCAACCATATGAAACTTAGGTTTCATATAATAATATTTTAAACTAAGGACATGATCAGTTTGAGCAGGAAGCAAAATCATGTTGTAATAATGAATGAGAATGAATAAGCCATATGGTGAAGAGCTTGGTTGAGCTCCAACACACCATGGTAAAGTGCTTGTTATAAAGTTGGGAAAACTTTAAATCAATGCAAGGGTGCATTGGGTAGCAATGTGGCCATGAACATTGGCACGTTGATTAAAGTCATTGAATATTTGAATTGCATTTGGAAATATTTGGTATGCTGAAATGTTGCATGTGTAAATAATGATATTTCCTTTTTCCTTTGTATCATTGAATAGATGAAAATGATTTCACTTTTAGTATGCACAATTTGGAAGATATAATGTGCATGGTAACTAACAACTTGTTTGGTTATGTGAATATGGAGTCGCAGGAAGAATGTTCTTGGATATGGTAGCATAAGTAAAGCCCATAAGGAAGACCAACGCCTGTTGAGCCAAACTATTATGAGAAGAAATATCTCATACTTGTGAATCTGGTTCCTATGTGGAATAGATTTGAAAATAAAAATGTGGAATTTGGAAATCTGTGAGTGACAGATTTGAAAGAAATTATAAAATGATAACATCTCATGGTTACTATATGTATGTGATATAGGTGAGATGAAAGACCTGTCTAGGAGGGGAAAATGATGGCTATCAAGTTGGAAAAGAATAGGGAAAGGTTATTTTTGTGACATTAGAACCATGTGATAAGACATGCTCACCATAGACAGTATTATGTTTTGGTAACACAAGTCAGAGGGACGCCTCGAAAGAGCAAGTAAGGGGGACGCCTCGACTGTAAGACTTGATTAAATCCCTAAAACTCTTCTTGTGTGAGAAATCCTTGGAAAGGAAAGATGGATCACCCAAGGGACTGTATAACATAGAAGGGGATGCCTGATCTTGGGCCTAGTGGGTGAGTGACCGCAAGGAAGAGGAGACTTCAAATAATTATAGTAAACTATTGGTTGGGATCATTCATGCAATGGGTATGTCAAGGAAAACAATGGGGAAAGTTAGTGAGACAAACAACTAGATGCAGATCCATGAAATTGCACAGATAAGTATTGTGTTGATATTAATATTTCCCCTTGAGTTTTAAACAACAGTAAAAAAAATTTACATGAAATTGTGATTAGTATGCTTGTTTCTTGAAATAATTGTAGGCATGTGACAAAGGACAAGAGTCTTAGATATGACCAAGAAGATAAAAGGGAAATGTCGCTAAAGCAAATGAAGCATGAGGCATGAGTGGTGTTGGTCAGATGAAAAGAACACTGAGGACGATGTTCCTTTAAGGGGGAGGGGATTGTAATATTGCTTTTTCCCCTAGCTTGTAAATATAACTATATTTTGATAAAACAATAGTGTAAATATTTATTCTACTAATGTAAAAAGGAAAATTTTCAACAATTACTGAGGGGGGGATTTCCTATAGAGGTCATGATGAAATGAGAGGGAAACAATGAGGGAATTTTCCTTGCCAATTTAAAATTCAAGAAAAATCCAGATTGCCCATTTTCTAGAATTGTGATTAATGGAGGAAGTGGGTAGTTGAAATATCAGCTTCCCACATTTATGAATGATAATGGGTTTTATACCAGAACTGCCTTGCCTCAGAAGCATGGGAAGAAAAGTACCCATCTACATGATTCTAGGATGACCCACTAATTGGGGATTTGAACCATGAAATATTGCAAAAGAAGGTAGGAAATAAAGCGAAAATGGTGTGCAGAGAGACAGGGGCTAGAGGAATGAGTCTGGAAACCATTTTTTGAAGAGGGAGAGCATGTGCAACTCTCTAGTTCTGAAGAGATCTGAAAAACGTATTTGTTCTAGGTACAATAATTTGTTGGGTAGCATATTCAGTCCACGATGATAAATGAGGTTGCAAGAATATGAGTGGTTGAGGAAACACTCATTGGAGAACCCCTTGCTTGGTAGACAGAGAAACGATCTATTAACTTCATGTGGGAAGTGGAGAGTGATCTTCGTCCTTAGTTGTTTCTGAACAAAATGAAGAGTCTCTCTTAGTGCATCATGACCTGGATAGGGGGTGGCCAGTGGTAAATCCATCCAGGATTTGTTGTGCCTACGGTTGGAAGGAAAAGAGCACCCATGTCAACATTTGCACCATTTTCTGGGTCCTATATAAGTAATTTTTTTCTAAATATTTGTAGTGTCAAGTTCAGAGAAAGTTATAGACTATGTTTTAAGAGTTGTGTAAGATTAATTTATGACAAAAGTGACTTGAGAAATTTAAGAAAAATAAAGAGAATGTCTTAGCTAATGCTCTTTTGATTCAATTTCTTATCTCGATGCTAAAATAAGATTTATGGGAGTGGATGTTGTGGTTGACGGTGTTGTATAGTTTAATGCATGCTTGGGAATTGATGATTGAACAATTAAAAATATCTATAATACCTCTGAAAGAAGAGAGAGCGATTTTTCTGCGTAATAGTACTCCATTTTAGTATGTCCTCAAATCCCTTGCCAGAAAATTTAGAAAATATTAGATCTGTGTGGAATTTAGAAAATAATACCAATTATGGGTAAACATTAAAAGTCCTTATAAATTATTATCGACGGAAAATAATTAGGACATAAAAATGAAATTGGTCTAAATAAAATAAAATACAAAAGTTCTCAAAATTCCATTTGGGGAATAAATAAACATGTATGTTTAAATTGTGTTAAATCTCCTAAATTTGGGAACAATCCCCTTAAATTTTGGTGGGTAGTAAATCCTGGTAAAAACACCGAATTTATTGTGGAGGTAAATCTTTCTATTAGGACCATTTCCCTCAAATTTAATAAGAGTAGCAAAGCACTGTAACAAGGAAATAAAATTTACTCATTTACCCATGAGAAGTGAGAGATTATAATTATATTTTAATTTTGAAGATGGTGAAATTTCCTTGGAATATAAACTTTTATTAAATCTCTTTATAAATCTTGGAAAGCTATATTTTTCCTCTCATTATTTTTTCTGTAAAAGAAAATCATTTTCCTTTAGGCACCGAATACTTGAACCCTACCTTTCCTTGTATAAGGTTCCATATATAATAAATATAATCAATTATATTATTTTGTTTAATGTGCAATTGTTATAATACACATTTATTACTATATATATATATATATAATACAAGTGGGTCCCCTATGGAACTCCAAAACTCTAGGACTCTGGGTTATATGAGAATGAAGAATTGCATGGAGGAGCCGAAGGTGTGGACCCGAATATCCTTTCCTTCATTGTATTATTGAATATTAAATATAACCGTAGTTATTGTTTAAACCTGGGTGAGAATTTCTAGAGGTAAAATATATTATATTATATTAATATTTATTAAAATGGTTACACATGAACGACACCAACCATTTATAAATTATTAAATAATGTGGAAAGGTGTATAAGTGGGGTCACTTCGGAGCTTCGGGACTATGGGGCTCCAGGAGATTGGAGTATAAGGAACGTGGTGGAGGGTCGAAGGGGATTGAACCGGAGAACTCTCTCTCTCTCATGTCAAATAATAATATAATATTGGAGAATTTTAAAACCTAGATGCAATTTTCGAGGAATATAAAATAATATATTATATTATTTTAAGGTTCATTAAATCGATTTCACGTAAACGAAGCCAACTCATTTGAATATTAAATAGTGTGGTAATGTGTGCCAGTGGGGTCACTTCAGAGCTTCGTTACTCTGAGGCTCCAAGATATTGGAGTATGAGGAATGTGGTGGAGAGCCGAAGGGGGTTGACTCAGAGTTCTCTCTCTCTCTCCCTTATTTCAAATATTCATAAAATATTGGAGATCTTGTAAACCTAGGTGCGATCTCTAAAAAGATGTAATATAATATACATATATTTTAAATGAGTTTATTCTGATACCTACATGTGTGGAAGTACAAACCCTCTTTAGCCTTTTTAATTTAATATTTAATGTGAAGTCATGTGTAAGCATGGACCCTTCGGAAGTTCAGGGATCTAGGAATTCAGAGCTTCAGGACTCTGGGATGTAGGGAAATATAGAGAGTAAGAGCAAAAAAATTGAAGGTTGAACCTATTTTCCCATATCCCAATGTTATAATAAATGTGGAATTAATTATATTATATGATGGTATAATAAATTATAAAGGCACAATATGAGTGGGACCCTTTCCAGAACTCCGGTGTTCGGAAGATTTGGGTTCATAAAAGCATGAAGTGGAATCTTCGCCGAATTCCAGAGGCTTAGATATTAATGGGAATTGATAATCCTAAGTGTTGGCTTTGATATAAATTAATCATATTATAATATAATTAATAAAACAAAAATTTGTGGTTGAATATAGTTAATCCCTTTTCCCTGTAAATAAATAAATATGTATATATTTAGATATATATGTTAAATCAGGTTAAAATGGGACATGGAGGAATTGAATTATATACCTTAATTAAGGTTAATCAACTTAAGTATATTATGGGGAAATTATCCTCATTGTGTTATAATATAATTACTCATAATTATCATATCTGTAATTTATTGAGTTAGTGTAGAACTATTTCTGAGAGAGAAGAGAAAGTAAACATTTTAGTAATTACTCGACCATGGGTATTAGGTTAAGTGAAAATTTTATACCCCATCCTTTAAAAAAGTACTTAGAAGTTGGGTGTGTAACATTATGCATCCCAATTTTGTTATTGTATATTTATGTGCCTTCTTTTCCATCATCATTTTTTGTTGTGCATCTTACTTATGTCTTACTTGTGTCTACACTATGTCACTTTACATCATGTTTAGTGTTACAAAGAGGATGAAAATAAGACATCAACATGACTCAAATGAAAACAATAAGGTGTGTGAAAGGGACACCAAAAAGACACAAAATATCATAGAAGGAAGGATGAAAAATAGAAAAAGCAATAAACACAAAATATCATAGAAGGAAGGTCATGTGTCTCATCTCCAAGGTTGTGTGTTTCAACTTGTATTGCTTGTGTCCCATCACATTCCTTGTGCATCATGTTTACATGTGTGTACTTGTTATGTATTCCAACATGTGACTTATTATTTACTAACCTCGTGACTTACAAATTATTCTACTACTACAATTTGTAAGAAGTATTGTAATTATGAATTTAATCATAATACATCTCATAATTATTTTATTACATGATGTGATTAGTCAATAGATTTTTATATGTATTTAATTCACAGTCTTAAATTTTTAAAGTTAATGTTAATATATACATTATTAAATACATTCAAATTTTAATATTATATTCTTAATGTTAATGCTTACTATACTATTTATATTTTACTTTATTAAGATTGTATTGAAAGTAAAATATAATATCTAAGATAAATCTAAACATTAACTTAAATATTTAGCATCGAATTTTACTTTATTAAGATTGTATTGAAAGTAAAATATAATATCTAAGATAAATCTAAACATTAACTTAAATATTTAACATCGAAATTTAAAGTGTGACTCTAATTTAAGATGTTTGGTAATGGACTAAAAAAACATAGTACAAAGTAGAATTTGAGACGTTTCCAGCATTGGAGAAGAATTAGTAATTAAACTTAAGTTATACACGAATTAAACTTACACGAATTAAACTTAAGTTATATTTTTACTTTTATTATTGATTTAAATTTATCTTATAACATAAATTTATCCTGAGTTACTAATATATTCTAACACCTCTTTAATGACTAGTTTAATTTTCTAATAAGCTTTTTTTTTTAAATTTACAAATTTATCCTTTGAATAGATTGGTGATTACATCAACAAATTGATACTAATAAGGATAGGAAATTACTAAGATATTCTAACACCCCTTTAATGACTAGTTAGATTTTCTAATAAGATTTTTTTTTAATTTTATAAATTTATCTTTGGAGAATAGATTAGATGGGTGAATACATCAACAAATTAATACTAATAAGGATATGAAAAAATCTCTATCTCTTTACTCGAAATATTATCATGATCTAAGTGATAATGAATCTTTGCATGCTTCATATTCAAGTGACAAATTGGATTCTTCACCAACCTCCAAACTCCCTCATTGTCGCAATATTAGGTGGTCACTCCATACTTCTTTACTCATGTGTCATTAAGTAGCTACCTCAATAATATAGATCTACATGTAGTCAGTACAAAAACATTGTACTCAATCTTTTTTTGAAGATAATGCAATTATGGTTTTCTTTTTGTGGTGTGTGAAATTTCCCCTGAACACATATCCTAAAGTGAATATTTTATCAACCATTGATTTAACCCCATATGAATTAGTGAATATTTTCAAAATGAAGTTTTATATTTTACTAATTTTATGACAAAATGAATAATTCCTTGTTCATATCTAAGAGTTCTCTTTGCAACATTGCAATGCATGAACCTTGTGTTGATTAAGGTTGGTTGGCATTGATGTCAACCCTTGAAGAAATCCCCGTAGCATAAAGGTTTGGGTAATGGACCCAATATTGTTTGATGTAAAGATGACTCATTATTGTCGTGTCATGATTGATAAGAAGTAAAGATGGATGAACTCCAAAGTGGTCCCCTTATGGTGAAATCCCTCACGGGAAGACGCTTTGTGGAGTAAGAGAACCCATGCTTAATTGTTGAATAATGAGATCCTAGATGGATAGTGCTTTTCATTCCATTTCCGGTGGTATGTGGAACGTCAAATAACTCCTCACGGTTAGAGAGTTATGGCCATGACAAGTTGGAGACCCCAAGTTTGGGTAATGGACCCAAGTTTGTTTGTTGGATGAGTTATGATATATTTTCAGATAATACTATTCTATATGGATAGTACATGTCATTCCATTTCTGGTGGTATGTGGAATGTCACATAACTCGTCACAGTTTGAGAGTTATGGCCTTACGAAGTTGGAGGACCCTCATATGTCATCTAGAAGCCCCAAAAGGTCAAAGTAGTCAAAGTAGTTTAAGAGATTTTAAAAGGTAAATAATAAAGTGAAGTAATGAGTGTACTATAATTCAAAGTCAATACAAAATAAATTATTTCAATAATAAATTTAATGGAGAAATTAGAAGTGGGTTAACCCTAAAATAACGAAAATGGGGCCAAGTGACCTAGAAGATGTTTTTAAGGAAGCTACTTGGAGAGGATAAATAAGAGGCAAGGCTATCTCATTTTAATCACACTTGATCATATTGAATATCTATAGGTGTCTAAGGTAACCAAGGATATCTAAGCCTAAATTCTGATGGAAGGTGAAGAAAAGAAGGCCAAAATGCAAGGAAGGATAAATTCTTTTGATGGTGCTTTCTAAGGTATGTTATTTACATGTCATCCCACCATTTTCACTACAACTTTTTTTCTATAATGATTCAGACCATGAAATTGCTATGTCATTGATAAAACTTATCCAAGTATTTTTGGTAAAAAATTCAGGTTGTTGGTCATTGTATTTTTGGATTTACACTCTGTGGAAAATAGGGTTTGTGGCTAGTCCTGAAACTAGTCAAAAACAGGTGTTTCAGGTAAAAATGTCATAATGTCTTCATAACATATCCAAATTTAGTGAAACTAAATGTGTTGGTTAGGTTACAGTCTTTAGTATGCCTTGTAATAGTTTCAAATCAATTCAACAAATATTTCGTGTGGGGCATGCTCTACAAGGTTGCTCTCTAGAATAATCTAGAATTCAACAAGGTATGTCAGTTTTTCTATAAATCCTTTTCTGAGAGGTTCCAAGTAGTGACACCTGGAGGAATTGCATAAAACACACTGAAGAAAATTGTGTATCAGTTTCAGATCTTTATACATTACAGGTACAAAGTTATGATTACTTCAAGTTAGGGTTGTTGACTAATCCAAAACTAGGCATCTGAGACTAAAGAAAAGTTTGATGAAAATGCTAGTCTCTTGTTGTTGAAGTTAAGGAATGTTTGCAAGAATGTGATCATATACATCAGGTCTATTAAATAGCTACAAATCAGATTTGGATGATGAAATTGATGAGGGCTTTTGGTTGAGGTACATGTTGAGTACATGGTTGAGACAAGTATTTGATGAGTTGGCACATACATGAGGTGTATAGTTGATGATGTTGGTACATATTGATGTGTCATAGTTGATGAGTAGTTGACACATGATTGGTACATACTTGGTACATGGTTGGATGCACATTTTTATGGTACTGGTTGATTACAGGTTATTTGGTACAGGTTGGGGCATGGTTGATGCATTTTTTTATGGTACAGGTTGATTACAGGTTGAGGTACAGGTTGATGCATGGTTTATGCATGGTTCATATTTACTGGTATAGTTTTACAATGTTATATATCACAGTGACATGTTGACAGTGGTTCCATCATTCTACTTGTACTTCAAGGTGGTAGGATAGGGAAAAGACAGGTGGTTGTAGCCTCCTTCTGGTTGTAGCCAGAGAATTGGGGAGTTGGAGCTTCCCTCAGGTTGTAGCCTGAGAAACAAGGGGGTTGGAGCCTCCTTCTAGTTGCAGATGGAAAACAAAGGAAGTTGGTGCTTCCAATGAATGTAATTCTTCAAGACATATAAGAAAAATCATTCTGTGGTTTTCTCCCGATTT
>SNQJ01S0001867.1:74038-103618 GCA_010110895.2 Picea sitchensis
CTCCATCTCATGCAACCTTTCAAGAAGCTGGTCTTTCTCCTTCTTCATGGCCATCAACTTCTCTTCAAGGGAAATGCTCTCATTTCTGTCTTCACACATCTCTTTGTCAAATAACTTGGATTTTGAAGATGTATGAGAACTACCAATGTTTGAAGCTTCCTCCATCCTCGCAAGATATCAAACTTCAACACAAAACTTGCACAAATACCAACAGCTAAATCTCAAGCTATCAATGGTAAACACATGAGCAAATAAACTATGCTCCGATACCACCTGATCTGAAAATAGAAGACTGACTTGTTATGCTATGCAAGCACCCTCTACTTCATTAAAATAAACTTTACAAGACCTTGCTTAATGTGTTAAAATATGAAAGATAGTTTATGTGCCAAAATTATGTATCTTCTTGTAAATGCTTATGTGTGAGGATATGTTCTTTTAAATGGTTAAATATGTACTTTCAATAAATACACAACAACATAACTTGCAGCAAATAAACCATCAAACTCACAACAATAACATGATAAAGGAGTTCACCCCTCTTCGGGCTACATCTCCTTGAGCCTCCATTAATGGACTTGGTTCTCTGGGATTAATTTGTCAAAATTTCTTTTACAAGCTTCTGCTCAACTCCAATGGAAATTCTGACTATACCATTGAGATCAGAACACATAAAAACCCCAAAAATGACTAATAAAACTCTGAAAACGGATCATGGCTCATCCGGGCATGACCTCTTCTACATGTGGCCATAAGCTTCACTGAGCTTCTCTTTGGAAAAAACACCGATAAAAGTCCTCAAAAGCCTTTGAAACCTATCCCAATGTGTTCAAAGCATAACAATTAGCCAAAAATGACTATTCAGTCACAAAAAATAAACTTGGACTCACCAAAACATTACCTCAATCAATGAGGGCTTCAAGCTCCGTGGAGCTTGCTGAAACTTCAATGGCTAAAAAACTGCAAAATAAGTCTTCAAATGGCCTTGATAACAGTGCCAATGGATTCAAGACATCCAAAAACCCCTAGTTGGGCTTTTACGGCACCTCAATCGGCCAAAAAATGAAGAAGATAGGCCTCCTGCCATTTTCTTCCTTCAAGCTTGTTGTCTCTGGTTCGCCAAAACGCACCTCCTGTACGTTGAACCCAGAACACGCTCCAAAATGCGTTCTTAAACCCAGCACCACGCATAACCAAAAAACGATGCAAATCGTCGAACAGTTATGGGCGCACCAGCCCCTAACTGCCAAGACCACGGGCATATGGGTCCATGTGAACTCGGGCTAGCGCAAAAAGGGGGCTAGATTTCAAGGCGAATAAAGATGTGACAAGTGGTGGCGTACGGTTAGCTGTAAACGTTTGAAAACCAAACTCGCGTGCTCCATCCGTTGTGGTCACATGTGGTATATAAAACCAAGGGCTAACATTCAAAATCAAAACCCGCGCATGCTTGGTGTATTAATCGGTAAACATATGGTTTTAAATGTATAAAACCACGGGCTTTTGCAATTTTTAAACCGTTCAAAACGCGCCATAATTTGCGGACAGGTCACATGGTAATATGCATGTGAACGGGGGTTGGGGCTTAGCCCCAGCCCTGACCGCGCCCAAACATTAATATATGCAAACTTAATCATATATGAAATGATATATATAACAATTAACATAGAATGGCACGCCGGTCAGGCGGCCATTGCCAAAGCGCTCGATGGTGGAGGTCCAGGGTTCGAGTCTGGTGGACTCCATAAAATTTTGAACAATCAACCAATACAATGGTGCCACGTGGCAGCCCATGACTGGGCCACATGGCACCATGCCATTTTCCCAATAACTTCCACGTGTCGCAATGTGATTCAAATCACCTCTACCACATCAGTGTATGGACCTGCCACGTCAGCATCCGTACGGACTGTACAGACTGCACAGTCAGCGTCCCCTTTTTTTTACATGTTTGGCAATTCAAACAGATCACGATATCTCTTGCTCTCGACATCCATTTGAGACGAAACGAGTTGTGTTGGGTTCGTGACGATGGGGGCTACGCTTCTGTTCGTTTTGAGGCAATTCTAAGAATGTTGATTTTTGAGCTAAAATTTGACCCCTGGTCCAGATTTTGATCAAGAAAGATTTTCCCAGTTGAGGGTTTCCGGTATAAATATCTGTGTACTATGTGAATGAGCCATTGATTAAATTATGTTTTTCTTAAGAATCTATATGCATTGCTTTACTTTATAGGTTTAAAATTTACAAGTGGTTCCATAATTCTACTTCTACTTCAGGGTCGCAGGACAAGGCAAGGAAAGGTGGTTGTAGCCACCTTCCGATTGTAGCCGGAGAACATAGGGAGATGTAGCCTCCTTCTAGTTGTAGCCAGAGAATTGGGGAGTTGGAGCTTCCCTCATGTTGTAGCCTGAGAAACTAGGGGGTTGGAGCCTCCTTCCAGTTGCAGATGGAAAATAAAGGAAGTTGGTGCTTCCAATGAATGTAATTCTTCAAGACATATAAGAAAAAACATTTTGTGGTTTTCTCCCGATTTGGGTTTCCACGTAAAACACTGGTGTACTGTGTATGTGTATGTTTGTTCATTTGTTCATTGCTTATTTACTCTGTAGTTATTGGATGATAATGCTTCATTGATATAACACTTGGATTATATGGTTNTCAGTAATCTAACATCTTGATGAAACTATCATGAATTTAGAAATTAATATTATTGCATAGTTTATTTTCAACCTAGCATAAGTCAAATACATCATACTTCCTACCAAATATCTATACAGAGTGACATCTATATTCCTTAGTTTTGGGTTAACCTTGACTTGGTCATGTTACCCCCCCATGCCTGTGTTCAACTAGAGGAGATCGTGTCATGTGGCCTGCAATGAAAATATGATCCTGACTAAGATGTTGATCAACATGTCCACAGATGGTAGCCTAGACTCCCCCCTCATTCATCTTTACATATATATTTCAACCAAGGCTCATCACATCCAAGGAACCCAATGTATGGGATATAGTAAGCTATCGTCACCATGAGGTATGTTAGTCCTTGTTTTATGAAAATTGTTCTTCTTAATTTGTCAAGCATGTGGATGAGGATCATTGGTTGAAGTTGGATAATGTATCACTGGTTTGGGAAATTGTGTTAGTTGACATGTTTCACCTTGGTGGTAAACTTCTATTCCCTAGTCTCGTGATGTCACCACCCAGGGAAAATGGTTACTACTAGGGGCCCACACAAGGGTAACGTTCCATTCCCCACCATAATTAACACATTCCATCTTGCAGCCTCTCATAGTATACTAAAATTTGGTAATGGGTCATGGTCCATTCTCTCATGAGAAGAGGGGATGACGCCCCAAAGGTTTATTATATCTACTAATAAGAGAATAAGAAAATGATGATAAAGAAAGAAATGAAGGATAGAAAAGGACTAACAAAATCCAATCCAAACTTGAACTCTACCATTTTAGTGCTCACCCCGGTTCGAAAGTAGTAATTCTATAGCTTGAAACCTTATAAAAGGGGACTTGTGAATATGAAAACGTAGACTAGTAAGATGGCTAATAAAGGGAGATTAGAACAAAATAGTACCTAAGAATGAGGTAACTCAAGAGAAAGTGCACCCTCTACAAAAGTGACCGTAGAAATGAATTAAATGACACCATAATCCATGAAGTAAGTGCTAAACCATATCACTTTCACACTTACTCATAAGGGTTTCTTTATTTCTTGCTTCCCTTGGGACCTATCCCTTTACCTGGTTTATTTTATTTCTTGTCTAGGTAGCATACCTAATAGGGTTGGATGAAGGCCCTCCCATAATTAAACTTGGAAACTCACATGGGGTCCTAGGTTGGTGTGATGTATGAAGGGGATACTAAGGTGAATTTTATTACATGGCTTATATGTTTAGTTACAATTTATTTTTCATACTTTAAGGACTTGGGTTTGTTATGAACATTGGCTAACCATTTTTTATGCTTTGATTTATCTTGGATAGTCCTAACATGGTTCTTTGTGGGAGGTCTTGGGCTTGTACCCAGGATTTTGTTCCTTTATCGCAGGACTCTCACATGTAAGATGGAGAGCATTGGGTCATATAGTGACTAACCACCCTTAGAAACCAACTCTCACACCCTTGTAACCCCAAGAAATGGACAAATGGGATTGGTAGGAGAAGATTTAGTCATGATGGGACAAAGATGGGTTGTAAGATCATAGGCTAGGAAGAGTAACCTAGCACTTATATTTGACCAAGATCAGGGATGTTGTAACAATAGACACTCGGAGACATGGCATAGATGATATGTAGTTTTCTAGAGGCTAGACACAACACTTGGATCTTGGATGTTATCCCTATTTTGGTGATGACATCACCTTCTAAAGTATGATGCATCTAGGGTTTGGTTACTTCTTGGGGTAATTATGATGCATGGCATGATGTTTAGTGAGGCGATATATCAATTCTCCCATACTATTCCAGATTGATTCCATGTGGCCTTTGGAGGCCTCCTTTCCCAAGAGGGATTGATGTCTCACATGTGTGGTCTATTGTGATCTATGTTTTGCATTTTAACATTCGTAAAGGTTAAATGAGGGATCAACCCCACTTGTATTAACCATCTATTATGTTATGTGGAAAAATATGTGCAGGTAGCCTCATAAAAAAAGTCTAACCCTCACTTTCATTTTTTCATCATCAATCCCTCACCATTGTGAGGTGCTACTTCTAAAATGTTCTCCCTTTTGGGGTAGCTAGTCTTTCTCTCTCATGTGCTATGCTTGGAAAATATCTTTTGTGGATGGTTGTCTAGTTTTGTATGGATATTTTTGTAATTAGGGTTAATTTCTCTTTGTTTATTGGATAAAGTAAGTAAATTTATGCAATTCTTATTTATGCTATTGGTGTTTATGGTGAAATTGCTATTTTTTTGCTATAAGTCTTGTTAATTGAAACCCTAAGAGAGGAACATAAGTTTGTCTTCCTCTCACAAGGTTATATTTTTCTATAATTAGTTAATTTTCCTTGATAGGGTTAGAACACTAAATCCCTAAACTGTTATCACTTTAGGATTTTATCCCTAGATAATTGATCTTTGAACTAGTTGAATCTGCAAGAAGGGAGAAACAATATCTATGGTCCAAGTGTTCTTGCACCCTATATATATTTCTTGTAAATATTTAAAACCTAAGGCCCAAATGCCCTTTCACCTTAGGGTTTAGATCCTACCTCCTGGTTTCAAGTATATCAACCTTCAATCTTGGATGCATTGGAAGACTCCATATCTCTTGAAAGGAATCAATCTTGAAGAAACTCTTGTGGTGAATTGATTGATAAAACCTTTCTCTCAAAACTCTTAAGCATTCTACTAACTAAACTAACTCTAACCCTAAAAAAATCACTATATTACTTGTTGATGTTATAAAAGTTTGCTACAACCATCTAAAATTGTATGAATTTGTTGCATAGACTCATATAAAGGTGGCTTAACTCACTCAATCATTTCCTCTAACAATTGGATAATATTCTATTGGTTATTTGTTATATGTTCATGGTCAATTGTGGTAATTCTGAGCACTTTATCTTTCTGTTTTTGCAAAATAGTTATTATTTTTATAACATTGGTTTACCACCGCAATTTGCAACAACCATAGCAATATCACTTGTCGAGTGTCTAGAAGATGTCATTATTGCATATTTTTTCTTGGAATTTGTTATATATATATGTTGCAAACTAGTATTGTTCTTTCCAAGTACAACAAACTACTTCACAACCTCTTCCATTCCTTGACCTAGACCAATCATTCAGTGATAAATATAGGGGAAATAGGCTTGGCTACTAAAATTGATATTTGATCCCTTGAGCTAACCATGGAAGCCTCCCTTGTGGTGGACCCCCTCTTCCACTAAAACGAGGGAAGATCCTACTAAGGAGAAAATGGTAGTTTCTTCCATAGTTACATAAGATTTCGGGATCTTGTGGAGGGATTTGCACAAGTCCAAATATTTCGATAACATTTTGGTGTCATTGTCAGGAAGGATTGATTCATTCTCCTCATGACATTTATTTGGTAAACTTATATCGAATCCCTTATCTTACAAGTTTGCTTGGTGACTCCAATAAGGATAGTTCCCTCACCTCCCTTTGATGATCCTAAAGGGATTGTCTAGTGACTCCACTGCTAGATTTCAAGGTGTCATCGTACTTTAAACTTTGTGATATTGTAAATTCTCAAGTAATAGAATTATGGCACCATGATCACTTCAAAGAATGTTTCCCTCTCTGGATATTGAGGTTTTTCTAGGATACCCAAATAATGCTTCTCCAAGTTGGGGGAACAATTGCCCAAAATTTGATGGAGACCCATCCTTGGCTATTACTCATGTTTTGAATTTCTTGAAGTATGCTTCAAAGATAGATGTGACTCGTTATGATGTGATAATAAGACTTCTCTGGAAGAAATACAAAAGGATTGAATCAAATATACTCTCAATCGAAAGAGTATATATTCTCTTACAATATTCATTAAGGAATTCCTCAATACATGGGACATGAGAACACAAAGATATGAAGACATTTTCCATGATCTCATGGTGGCCCTCAAAATGGAAGGGTTATTTTATCACCATGTTGTGGAATATGAAAAATCATTTGTTTAACAAGGGGTTGAAGAGAAGATTAATGAAGAGGGTTACCAGGCCCTAGAAGACGAGAAAGAATTGCATCATGATTCCATTTAAGACAACATATATTTGATTGAAGAGTGAGATCCTGAAAGGGTGATTCATGAGGAAGATTACCAAATCCATGAAGTAGAGCATGATTTTCCTTGTGAATATGCCGAAGAAGAAAACTTTCATGAAACATAACATGTTGAAGACCTAGAGGCTCCTTGTGAATATGAAGTGCCAGTATTTTCTCCCCCATTTAATGAAGTCATATAAGATTCCACTCCTCCTACAGATGCACAATATAACATGGTAATTTATACTCCTTTCAAAGTTTTTGATATTGTGTCATTTCATGATTCAGAAAGTGAAGAAGTTATATAGGAAGACTTGGATGCATTAGGCCCTTCATTTTATAATAAATGTGATGATGTGATTAAGAATATTGATGTGTTTATACATGTTGGGAGATGTAAATGGGTTGTGACTCGTTATGGATTTAATGGAGATCCCATTTATGACATTGAATATCAATTTCAATTGTTTCCACTAGAACAACCATATGTGATTTCTATTGATTCAAATGTTTGGCAACATGAAGATGATATGATTGCATATTTATTTCAATCACTTAGGGATGACTTACCGCAAAATTCTCATGGTGATTTATGTTCATTCCCTTAAGGGTTTAAGACATATTATTTTGAGAATTTTGATTCATTCTATGAAGAAATTTTCAACCATTGATGAGCTATAAATTTGACAAAGATGATGTTGGAATACTAAGAGGAGGGGGGGTGAATTAGTATGAGCACTTTATACCACTATTAACCAAAATATATATTTTTTCACATTATCAACAATGTTCAACATTTTAACATCAATGTATCATCTATGATTGTGTTCAATGTATCATGAGCATATAATCATAAACATTATCACATCAACATAATCACATTACACTAGAATTTATGTGGAAACTGAAATAGGAGAAAACCACAAAATTATTTCTTATATATATCAAGAATTCATTCATAGGAAACACCAAATTCCCAATTCTGTAGATGTAACTGGAAGGAGGATACAACCCCCTATTCTCAGATTCCAACTTGAAAAAATCTATAACTCCTTGAATTCTCTGGCTCCAACTAGAAGGAGGCTACAACCCCCTGATTCTCGGGTTCCAACCTGAAGGAAGATCCAATTCCTTTATTCTTTGGCTCCAACTAGAAGGAGTCTACAACCCCCTTTCCTTTCCCTGTCATGTTGCCCTGAAGTATAAGTGTAGACAAAATATCACTACCACTATCACTGTCACTATCACTGCCTCTATCACATCAACCGGTAACCTATCATTGTATCCAACATGTTATTCTATCCAACCTGTCACTAATCAACCTGTCCAACCTGTCACTGTCACCAATGCTTAACCAAATACTCTCACATGGACAATATACTAAGGACACCTCTTAACTAGATGTCAAACATCACCAACACATACCTCTACCAAGCATGTACTAAGATCACCAACATACCATCACAAGATATATGTCTCAACCTTGTACCAAAGAATGTACCAACCATCAACCTATACCATACCAAGCATGAATCGTGTACCACAACCTATACCACAACAAGTGCATCACCCATGCACCAACACCTATACAAAAACATGCATCAACCATACCTCAAACCTGTACCAAACCATGCATCAACCATGCACCTTAACCTATACCAAACCGTGCATAAACCATGCACCTCAACCATGTACATCAACACCATACCATGTATCAATCATATACCATATCATGCCATACACCATATACAAATAAATAAATATTTGAACTATAAATGTATCTCACCAAGTAGACCTCAACCAACATGTACCATGCATCCAATGATATTCCTCAAGTCATAAACCAAAGCTCAAAAACACATGCCTCAAGCATGCTCCTCAATATCACCAAGATGCAAACTCATAACACAATATACCAAGCCTCAAGTATGCACCATAACATGTAACCAAACCATACACTAAGATAGCCAATAATTCTTCTAATCAATGTATCACCAAGATGTATCATATCATATATTATCATTCCCATGCATGTTCCATAACACCATAACCATAACCATTAAAACTTACCTATGATCATGTAGCTAGCTTGTTGTACTATAAAATGAATTTTAAATTCTTCCATAGTCCTTAGAAACCAGGTACCAACATCTCTTCTCACCCTTTCACAAGATTTTCATAGATCCACAACTTCCTTTACTGCTACTCATCGAAATCCGTGCTTTCCTACACTACAACCCACATAAATTTGTTCCCTTTTGACCTATAACCTGTGGATGCCTCTGAAAATAGGGTTACTCATGCTTGCTACAACTCCGAGACTTTCACGTATGATGTTCATTCACAACCTCAGAAAAATGTCATCGCAAACTAGCTGGAAGATCACAATACTAGACCATAGCAATCACAAGATATATATTCAATTGTAAGTATGTGAGTATACTTATGAGAGACTCCTTGAGGTGTTTATATAAATTTTCATAGTAACCTCTCTCCTTAATTTAGGGATTTCTTGTTGCAACCACTTTACCTTTTGACTAAGACTTGTAACAAACTAGGAGCATATTTACCACTCTTTAGGGCTTCCAACGTTATAAGGCCACATCTGCCTAACCGTCAGGAACCACATGGCATTTCACATATCACTAGAAATGACACGACATGTACTATCCGTCTATGATAGTCTTCCCTAAAATTACACTGTCCTTCATGTCCATATTCCTTAATCAACTTCAAGTCAGATAACCACACATCTAGGGCTACATTTATACTACATCAAATGTACCCAACTACGTCATGGTCAATCTCGATCATACACGTTTCAATCAACTATCCAATATCTTTGGTGTTAAGAACCAAATACCAAGACAACATATAAAAACCTCAGAATAAGTACTCAACACCTTGAAAAAGAAAAAGATTCATATAATAAGTCTCTTCAAGGGGGAAACCTCCATATACACCACATAGATTTCCAAATATAAGATGATTCCAAATGAAAAGGTCTCGTTAGTATATATAGGAGACTAGGAGGTACAATTACAACTAATGGACCCAAGCCGACATAGATAAAATAACAATACTAACGTAATATGCCCTAATTAAGAGGTAATGTGCCACTATTTAGGGCTTAACATCCCCCTCCCCTTCAGACAAGTGTTGTCTACAACACTTGAATAATTATGGATGCTTCTGCATAAAAGACTCATCTTCCCAAGTGGAATCTTCAACAAGTAGTTTCCTCCACTTAATGAGATACTCTGAAATGGATCTATTCCTCAGCTGGTGAATTCTTGTGTGAGTGATAGCTTTAGGCTCAAATATGATTTTTCCCTCTTCTTAAAGTTCTGGAAATATAGTATGAACTAGGATCTTGTCACCTATAACCTTTTTAAGCATGAAACATGGAAAACTGGGTGTACTCGTGAAGATGAGGAAACTCCAATTTGTATGCCATAGTACCAATATTTTGCAACACCTTATAAGGTCCATAGTACTTTGGTGATTATTTATTATCCTTATTGGATTGATTGTGAGACATCTATTTGTATGGTTGTAGTCTTAAGAACACCCAATCCCCTACTTCAAAACTTATTTCACTACGATGTTGTTCTGCTTTTTCATTCATGCAATTATGTGCCATGGTCAGGTTGTCCTTTAAGATTTGGAGAACTTGTTGTTGATGATTGATGTGATCTTCCACTGCTTGAACTTTATATTTTTATTTTAGATATGAAGTGATGGAAGGAGGGTGGTATCCATAGAGTGACATAAATGGTGTCATTTTTGTTGTAGTATGAAAGGAAGTATTATACCACCATTCTGCCAAGGGTAACCATTTGAACCATTGTGTTTGTTTATCAGAGACAAAGAAACAAAGGTATCATTCTAGACATTTGTTCACTATATCAGTTTGTCCATCAGATTGAGGATGATAGGATGATCTATGAGCCAATTGAGTACCCAAACAAGAAAATAATTTTGTCGAAAAATATCTAGTGAATATGAGATCTTTGTCGCTTACAATAATCTTTGGGATTCCATGTATATTTTGAACTATCTCCATGAATGCGGTGGAAACTGTACTAGCTTTGAAGGGATGAGAGAGTGCACAAAAGTGTGCGTACTTGGTCAGTCTACCAACAATCACCATGATGAAATTCTTTCCTTCAGACTTCGGTAACCTTGTGATGAAGTCCATGGAAACCTCCTCCCAATGTTGACTTGGGATGGATAATGGTTGTAAAATATCTGGGGTGTTAATTATTTCCACTTTATTTTGTTGCAAGCCAAAATTCTTCCACAAACCTTTGAACATTAGTTTTAAGGCCATCCCAAAAAAATTCCTTCTTAACCCTATGGTAGGTTTTCAAAAATCCTGATTTCCCTCCTACTGGAGAGGTGTGCAATTCCAATAGTACATTTTGTTTTAGTTGGGAGTTCTTACATAAATATAAGAAATATTTGTACCATAGTGAATCATTTTTCCATGTAAATGTATTTGATACACCAGAATCTTGTTGCAACCTTTGAATGAGAGTCCACATGTTTTCGTCATTCTTCCATTCATTCCTTGCTTCTATTATCCAATTGGGTTGGATGATCAAGATAACACAGAGAAAGGCCTCAACATCTCCATCCTTTCTTGAGAGTGAATCTTCCACAACATTTTTCTTCCCTTTTTTATAGATGATTTCAAAATCATAACCCAATATCTTGGTCACCCATTTTTGTTGTTCTTCTGAAGATAGTCTTTGTTACAAGAATTATTTAAGACTATCATGATTTATTTTTACCTTGAAGTGCCTACCTATTATATAAGGGCGTCATTTCTTCAATGCATGTAGTATTTCCATAATTTCCTTCTCATAAATGGGTTTGTGTAATTCCTTTCCCTTGAGTGGCCGACATTCAAAAGCAAGGGTCCTTCCTTCTTACATTAGAACAACACCAATGCCATTTCCCAAGGCATCACATTCCAAAATAAAGGTTTTTGGGAAGTCTGGTGTGGTCAAGACATGATCTTTGCACATTGCCTCTTTAAGTTGTTCAAAATATTGAGTTTCCATTGGAGTCAATGAAAATGAATCCTTATTAGTTAATGTCGTTAAAGGTGTTGTTATTCTTTCATAGTTCCAAATAAACTTGTGGTAGTAACCTGTCAAACCCAAAAATCCTCTAAGATTCTTCAATGTTTTGGGAATCAGCCAGTCCATCATGGAATTAATCTTGTTAGGGTCTACTTTGACACCTTCATGAGATACAATATGACCCAAATATTCTACTGCCTTCACCCCAAAGAAACTTTTAGATGGTTTTTCATATAGTTGTTTCTCCTTTAGTAGTTGTAGCACCTCATCAACATGTGACACATGATCCTCCAAATACTTGCTACATATTAGTATATCCTCAAAAAATACTAACACAAATTTTCGAAGGAAGGGATTGAAAATGGAATTCATCAACCCTTGGAATGTGGAAGCTTCATTTGTAAGGCCAAAAGGAATGACCAAAAATTCATAATGGCCTTCATGAGTTCCAAATGTTGTTTTTGGGATATTTGCTTCCTTCATTCTAATCTGATGATACCCTGAACGAAGATCCAACTTTGTGAAATATATTTCTCCATGTAGTTCATCTAACAATTCATCAATGACGGGAATGAGAAACTTATCTTTAATAGTGATCCTGTTGAGATCTCTATAATTTGCACACATACGCCATGAGCCATCTTTCTTGAGTACCATTACCATTGATGCGGAGTAAGAACTTTGGCTAGGTCTAAAAATGTCATCCTCTAACATTTCTTCAACCATACGCTCAATTTCACTCTTCTGGGCATAAGGGTGTCTGTAAGGCCTGATTTTAGGAGTAATACTCCCAGTAACTAGGTGAATAACATGATCATGATTTCAAGTGGGTGGAAGGCCTTTGGGAATATCTTCAAATACTTTGGAATTCTTATCAATGATCCCTTGGAGATATAGAGGAATAGATGGCCTAGATGTTTGAACATCTAGTGAGAATAGTTGTGAAATTACACCTTGATGCCCTTTTTTCAATAATTTTTTCATGCCATTAGAGCTTATCACCTTACTGGGTTTCCTTGTGATACCCCTTAACTCAATTTCTTTTCCTTCCAATGAAAATTTCATGAAAAGTTCTTGAAAATTAAAAGACATTATTCCTAATGATTATAACCATTGGATTCCTAGTACGAAATCAACACCACCAATGGGTATAGAAATCATTGGACTATTCACTAAATATTCCCGCATAGTAATATTGATCTTATTGAATTTTCCTTAGCAATTGATAGTTCCTCCATCTGCAATCATTACTTGAAACTATGGTGTTGGATATACAGAGAAATTGAGATCTTTGGATAATTTATAGTTAATTAAATTATGAGTACTACCAGAATCAATTAGTACTATTACCTTTTTATTTTTGATATATCCTTCGATCTTAAGGGTTTGAGGAGTGTTAATTCCAACCAATGCATTACATGATATTGTGGGAGTCATCTCTTCAAAATAAATCACTTCTGCATTTTCATCTTGAGATGGTTTTTGTTCTTGTTCTTGTTCTTCTTCCTCTTCACAATCTATGTAGAATAATTTCTTCTCACCACACTTATGTCCCTTATTGTACTTGTTGTCACAATTAAAACACAAACCTTTTTCTTTTCTTTCCTCCAATTGTTGAGGTGTCAACCTTGTAGGTTGAGGTGTTTAAGAAGATGGAACATTATTCTCTCAATAGATGTTAGGAGTGGTCCTTCTAGTATCCATAACCATATTTTTACTTTCAACATTTCTTGCCACTCCGAATGCATTCTGTAATGATTTGGGTTCCCAAAGGTGAACCTCATGTTGAATTTTATCCTTTAAATTTTCTATGAATACATAAATCAGGTGCTCATCTAGAATATCTGTTACCTTTATATTAAATCTTTGGAAGTTCTCAGTGTGATCTGTAACTGAACCCTTTTGCTTGATATTTATCAATTGGATAAAGAAGGTATTACTCTTTCTATCCTCATATTGTGCTATCATTTATTCCGTGAACATTGTCCAAGTGATGAGTGATTTGTGAGAACAAATCCATTGATACCACACAAATTGATTGGGTTCTAAATATAAAGAAGAAATTTGTACCTTTTGTGTATGTGGCACACCATGTAGATCAAAGAATTGCTCCATCTAAAAAGTATCCATGTGATTGGATCGTTTCCATCAAACTTCCTCATATCGATCTTAGGGAAGTGGTTGGTCTTCAACCCAAAGTTGGAGTTTCTCCATTCTTGATTCATCTTCCTTTTGTCCTCATAATGAATTTCATGGGATACATTTTCACTTTCAGGTGTCCTCTCTATTAGAAAAATTTTCAATACTTCCATTATATCCCTTTTTAAACCCTCCATCTTAGTATCCATTATTGCCTCCAACTTATATTCAGTTGAATCCATCATCCCTTGTAGTTCATCTTTTGTTATTGTATTCTTTTGTAAATCATTTATGTCTCTGCGCATTTCTTCACCTTCATCAAGAGTCAAAGTAGGATTGATTAGAGGATTAATTGGTGTAGAAGTTCTCTTTTTTGGTGGAATGTTGGCCAAGTATCACTTTTAAACCTTGATTTCGAGGTGGCTCTTCTAGACAATATTTCTTCTATTGTATCTCCAAAATTTCAGCCCTTCTGGGTATGAAAAATTATTTTTCTATCCCTCTTATATGTATTCTCTACAATGCCAGAAGTCTGATAAAAATTGGATGTTCCAAGTAGAAGTTATGGTAACTTCCCCAAACCTTGATGAATTTTGTCCCTTCCAGGAGAGTGTACTTGTAAAGCATGCCAATATCATAATATATGATTTGATTATAAGATTTGTACCAGAAATACTATAGACTTTCTACTGTCCAATGCAACTGGTCTAACTTAATTTGGATACTCACTAAATAAAATATCACTGTTTTACCCAGAAGACCTATTTCAGACTAGTTAATAAGACTAGTCATATACCCTATCTTGCACAGGGTGTATCTAAAACAGTAGGATGAACACGAAGCTAAATTTTTTATCACAGATACCTTGATAACTTATATGAATAAACTACGGATTTCATGTTCTGAAAATGTACAGAAAATATTTTATAGCTAAACTTCCGAGATGACTAAATTCAGGATGATTCCAGAGCCCTATCTTACACGGGATATATCTCCAAAAGTATAAGGCCTCAGGAGATTAATGTTTAACCCCACTTACCTTGATCTGTAAACTAAATATCCTTCAAGGGGTTCCTTCTAAAACACTGTAGAAAAACATTTATAGTGAAAATACCAAGGTGTCTCAGATGTAGCAGCGAAACCCCAAGACCTTGAGCTCTGATACCAAATTTTAGGAACCAAATACCAAGATAGCATAGAAAAACCTAAAATTAAGTACTCAACTCCTTGAAAAAGAGATAATTTTATATAATAAGCCTCTTTGAATGGGTAACCTCATACACCACATAAATTTCCAAATATAAGATGATTCCAAATGAAAACGTCTCCTTGGTATATATAGGAGACTAGGAGGTACAATTACAACTAATGGACCCAATCTGACATAAATAAAATAAAATTACTAATGTAATATTCCCTAGTTAAGGGGTAACGTGCCACTATTTAGGGCTTAACATCTGGACCTCTCAAGGGTTGACATCAATCTCCAAGATCACTCTCTAAGTGATCCAGATTTATGAGAAGAACGAAATGAACACAAATTATTATTATTATCAACATAGAGACACAAGGAACATTAATAGATACATAGTAAAGTTGGCTTCTATTTAATAAAGAAATATGTTGAAACTCTAAAATGCAGACTGAAAACAAGCTTGCTAGAATGGTGGTGTCCTATCTTTGAGAAGAGATGGGACGACACTGCTCATTCACAAGAAGATGAGTACAGTGAGGCTCTGAAATCCTTTTTAAAATAAACATGAATTCTAAAACCCTAGACATCAAAAAACCTAACCCTAGGAGATGAAGCGACAAAAGTCATGTGGACCCCGTTGGAGTAAGTTAGTACATCAACTTCTCGGGGTCGTAACTTTTGCATACAATATCCGATTTAGGCACATGATAGCCCGTTGGAAATTTATATCCGAGGACTACACATCATGCCATTAAAATATAACCATATCAATAGTTTTATTGTGTTGATCCCTAGAAACATTGTTTAGGGCCTCAAAACGGCCCCAAAAGTTCAGGACCTAAAAAGTAGGAAAAACTTCCAAACTGAAAAATTCTCAAGATGAGCCATTTTGAATAGGTGGGTGTACACCAATATCCACCTGGATCAATACCCCCCACCCCGTAGGAATCTTTGGTATCCATTTAATTGATTTCCCCTAGCATATGAGGAAATTTTTGCTGAATTTGGCCTCGGGTGAGCCACTTTCCTTGGTGTAGAAGCTTCCCTGCTTTGACAACTTGATAAAGCTAAATCATTTACTGGCAATTTCCCTTGACCTATCTTTCCAAGATCTAATCATTGGATTCTTTTTCCATGCATTAAGGGTTGAGCTCTAATGGTGTCAACTATTCTACTATCTTTGAGGTGTCCAATAATGGTGAAAAATATGACCGAAGGAGATCCACATTGAACATTGGGTGCAAGCTAAGGAAGAGGGAAATAATGAGATCAAAAGAAGTGTCACCCACATCCTTGGTGACGGTGTAATTTATATAATGGAGTGGATGAAGCTTTGTATGGGGCCTTGTAAAGCATTCTTTCTACAACTGCAATTGAACTTTGTCTCCCACCTGAAACTTGTGTGGCACCCAGTGTTGATCATGACACTGCTTGTACTTGGCAATGGACTTCTCTAAAATATTTTAAAGTTGTTGGAGAATGTGATGGATCTGCTCAATGAAATGGGTGGCTTTGTTATCTTCAATTGGAGCATGGGATGAGTCTTCCTGGGTGGTCACAAGGGGTAGTGAAACATCCATGAGACCTAATGGTTGAAATCCAAACCCCACCTGAAAGGGGGTGTGGCCAGTTGAGCTATGTATGGATTTGTTGTAGCTGTGATGAACATAGAGAAGACTCTCATCCCATGTGCAGAGTTTCTTGTAGTTGTACATGCATAGTATATGCACGATCATTCATTTGACGACCTATGTTTGGCAATCCATCTGGGGGTGGAAGGCAATGGATTTGGTGAGCTTGGTGTCTAATAGTGACCAGAGGATCGACCAGAATGTGTTAAGGAATTGACTGTCCTGATATGAGATAATGGTTTGTGGTATCCAAAAATGTACCCACACTAGTTCAAAGAAGATCTTGGTAGTGGCCTCTATTGTGATGTTCTTATTGCACACAGGCAAAATCACCATCTTGGAAAAGAAATCAACAACTAAAAAAACATACTCATTTCTCCACTTGGTGGATGGAAGGCATACATCTGTCTACTCTATTGGGATTTCATGGTAGTCAAACTTCATATCAATATTACTAAAGTATTTTTCCCCCTTGATTTGATCAGTAGATCATCATTTCGGGGAGTTGGGTACCTGTTCCTGACCATGATTTTATTTAAAGCTCGATAATCAATGCAGAGTCTCTAGGTCCTGCCTTTCTTCTGTAGAAGCATGATTAGTCTTCCAAAAGGTGATGAGATGGGTTGGATGTGCCCATTTTGGAGAAGTTCTTGGATCAAACGTTTGATCTCGTCATTTTCTAACAGAAAGAGGTGATAGAATGGACCTCGAGACCCAACTCTTTTTACCCTAACCTCGTCGATGACATGCACTAAGAACAACAAGGAGAAAACCACTCTCATACCACTAATCTGGATTTCATAATCACAATGAAATGAACATAGACTATTATTATTATTATAAAAGAGACACAAGGAAAAATAATAGAGATACAGTAAAACTAGCTTCTATTTAATAAAGAAATATGCTAAAACTGTAAAATGTAGACTGAAAACAAGCTTCCTAGAATGGTGGTGAATTATCTCTGAGAAGATATGTGATGGTTGTGCTCATTCATAAGAACATGAGTACAATGAGGCTCTAAAATCGTTTTTACAATAAAAATGAATGTCAAAACCCTAGACATCCAAAAACATAACCCTAGGAGATGAAGCGCCAAAAGTCATGTGGGTCCCGTTGGGGTAAGTTAGTACATCAACTTCCCTGGTTCGTAACTTTTTCATACAATATTCGTTTTAGGTGCACAATAGCCTATTGTAAAGGTATATCCGAGGAATACACATTATTCCATAAAAATCTGACTTCGTCTACAGTTTGACTGTGGGGAGCCCTAAAAACAAAATTTAAGGCCTCAAAATGGCCCCGGAAGTTCAGGACCCAAAAACAAGGAAAAAATACCAAAATAAAAAATGCCAAGATGACCCAGTTGGAATATGTGGGTGGCCACCGATATCCACCTGAATCACTAAGGGTTTACATCAATGATTTCCTTCTAATTATATAGCTTCATTTGACAGTTTCTCTTTTCCCGTTCTATTTTTCCTTTCACTGCTTTTCCTTTCTATGACTAATTGATTCCAATTTTAAATATCTTCGTATACATTCAAACTGTGTTTCATGTACCTTATAATCATATCATGAATACATCTATCTCCATATGTCACAATTATCCAAATATCTCTTGTAAAAACTACTTAAAATAGGAAAAATTATATACATACTAGAAATTATTATAGAAAAAGGCCACCTACCCTTGCAGAGAGCTCATGATGTTTATGCTTAGTGTCACCGTCAGTTGGAACATCGTTGTGTTGGGCTCGAACTAGGATTCTAGATTTTATTTCCTAGAGTTGTTGCCTCATCTCGACCAATTGCATGAGGATTTCCTCCCAGTCCTCATCTCTATCATGTAGAATATTTCACACGAAATTATTTGTGTGCTAGTACAAGTCGACGAATTTCCAATATTGAGTGTCCCTTGCCCTCGATCTTCTCACGTCAAGTACCCATTTTCCCATTTCAGCATCAATTTCAAAGTCATGGATGGTGCCCTGCTCAAGAAGACAACTTCCTCAACATTTTATATATCCCCCTGGATGTGAGGTGTGATTTTCTCCCAATATTCATGTGCAGAATCCCAAACGTCTTGCTACATCCACAAGTTGATGGGATCGGGGCTAGAATTGCGAGAGGTGGAGGGGTCGGTGTGAGTCTTTCAACCCCATCAATATCCCTAGCTATAACCATGACTAGGTGGCATAGAAAATAACATAATGTTAGGTTCAAAATGGATAACAAAGAGAGCCCAAAGAAAATGGCTTAAGAAACCCACTCATTGGAATAACGAATCTTGAAACTGGTCGAAGTCATGATAGAATATAGGTGTTGGTGAGTTAATTTGGTAGTACAATCCATAACTACAAATTAAAGCCTATAGATCCCTCCTCATCCTACATATTCGTCAAATTTGTGTGTCTTAACTTTCCATCCCCTGACACTGCCCGATGTCTTGTCTATGGGTAAGGAACGCAATCGCATGGTTAGTCGATCGAAGAATCTCTCCTCCCTAGCACCCCATCCGCGGATAACAAATACAAATGATTGAATCAAGCTTATTCTCCTAAATTTTTTGTTGGTCTAATTGTTTTTTAACCATAGCTCGACATTTTCATTATATATTAAAAAAACATGTTGTGTTGAGACAACAACAATTACATAAGTACTTCAAGGACTTTCTCAAAACATTACATAATTTTAGTCCCTTAAATACAAACAAAACGGTAATCACTAGCCTAGCATTCTAAGTAATCTTGCAAGTATATTTCCAAATAAACTGACATAAAATGCAAATAACATGGAAAAACATCCATACTTTAGCTTATTTCACATTGTTCTGGTCTTCTGGCTCTTCTCTAGCTCACTAGTTAGCCTTGTCTTCGATCTCCATGAGAACTTGGTACCCAGTTTCATCCTTTGCCTCCCCTCCATGGATGGAGCTTTAGGTATCATTGTTGTTGGAAGCCAATGATAGATTGTCCATACACTTAGCTAAAATCAAAGTCTAAACCATACCACACTCCTCCTCAATTGTGTCTAATCGACCCCTAAAGCTTAGAAGGAGACTTGAAACATTAGCATTGTGGGAAATGTTGGCCAGCTCCAGCTCTGCAACCTTGGAAGTGAGAACCAAAATGTCACTATTGTTTTCTTTCCAGGTTTCCTCGTATTTCTAAAGGATTTGTTTAAACTCTTGGGCATCTTCTCCAACCATTGTCTCCCCTTCTTTTTTCCCTATCCACGGGAAATCGTGAGCCTCTATCACTGACCCCGTAGCAATTCCATGGCCTAGCAAAAGGTCCCATTCTTCCCATTCTTCACAATGTCACCTACACAGAACCCCTACCAGAAAAATCCAGTCGAGAGAATACTTTCCCTCATTCTCGGCAACCATTACACCACTCAAGAGAATGAAAAATAACTCCCACATTAATCCCACCTCCACCGCAACAAATCCAGATAGAATCTACCACCCTATGACCATGATCACAACGTCCACCCTCAAATCCACCCCTGACCAAGCCTCAGGGTTGCAAAGATGATGCAAAGAGCCAACACGGTAATTCCCATATGCATCTCCCAGATCCATTTTCGGGAGTTTAGCACCCCTGTGAACCATCATTTCAATTAAATGTCGACATGCTCGCTTGTTCCTGTCATCCCTCCACCAACTAATATGCATGCCTGACCATCGAATTAGCCATTCAATATGTCCTTTGTAGCCACATGTCATCAGTTTATCATTAATTAAATGGACTGTCATTGACAATCTATGGGATAGGGAGAGAATGAAAATCCCCATTTTGCGCAATTTTCCCTGGATGCGGAGAGGATTCTAGCTTGGCCCAGACATCAGCTTTGTCATACAATGATATCCTTATATGATATAAGGATATGTTATCGAACTAAAGGACAATTTTGCTTGATTCATTCCACAAGAACTTGTATTTGGTACCCTCAAACTGAGCCTTCGAAGTCGGGAGCGGAGAGCCAGTCAAGGTTGACGCCTTTGATGCTTCGTTCCCTCTAGAATTCGATTGGAATTTAATGGATTGAATGACAATCATTGAAACCTCGAAGATCATCAATGTCCTAACTCCCCAAGATTTGGTGATATTAAGTCCACACTAAAGAGAATAGGCCTTGGCGATATTATGAGTCCCTTCCCAAGAACCGAGGCGTAATGTACCATATTGTTCCCCAATTGATAAGGATCTTTATTGGTCTAAATTGATAATTAATCATTTCACCAATTCATCTACATATAAGTTTGTAATTAATAGACACATATTCATCGTATTTATTAAGTATTAAAAGGATTAAAAAAACTACCTACCATCTTTTTGATAAAACATTGAATTATGATGGATGTACACCTTTTTATTCTATTATTAATAATATGATCTCCTTTGTATTTTATTTTTTATTATTATAGTAAATTATTTTTTTACTTTGAAATTATGAAAGTTAATCATTTTTTCATTTTACTTTATTAATATCACAATAATTTAAATAATAACAATTTAATATATCATTTAAAAAATAATCAAGTTAAACAACTTCTCACAATTTAATGCTCCAATTTTATCTAATCTATAAAAATTTAGGTTCACAAAAATAAATAATTTAATAATAATAAATGCATCAACTTATGATGAAATATGAAATATTTCAACACACTAATGCAACAGCCTTAATAACTTTAAGCATAAAGTACACATTGTTGATTCACATTTGCTTTTGTATGTTTTATATATGTGTGGGTTATTGTACTTTTTGTAAAGCATTGAGTGTGAGTGTGTGGTTAGGTTGTATATATGTGTGAGAGGAGATTTTATATTATAATAATTAATTAAGAAGTATCATTTTTTGTGATTTTATATATTAAAAACTTTGATTATGATATATTGGAACGTATATTATGAATGATTTTTTTAAATCATATGAAATATATTTTTATATATAAAATTATTTATAATTTTTATATAATTTTAAAATATATAAATATTAAATATATCTAATTTGATAACAAATTTGTAATATGTAGAAAAAAGTTAAACAATATTATAGGGACAAAAGTTATTTAATTTCATGATATATATACTTATTTTAATTTCATGATATGTATACTTATTTTATATTGTATTTTTTTATTATATTGAAACTATTAAACGCCATAAACTGATCAAACTTTCAGCAAAAATGTTCCGTAATGGGACAAATAACATCAAGTGACTCATCCGTATATAAGACTATCTTCCCCTCCACATTGATTCTCCTTCCGGGGAACAAATCACATCAAATCACATCAAGGAGATTTATTTATTTTGACATAAATAATATATTTTAATATAATAAATAAATAATATATTTTAATATATAAATCTGTGTTTAGTTTAAATAATAGATTTTTGAAATGTTTAGGATTGTATATTTTTATGAGTTTTGTTGAGTAAAAAGTTTGTAAGAATTGATGGAATTGTAGATTCAGTGATTGGGATTGTACAATCGAAAAAGATAGGGTATTTTTAGGGTGCTGAATTTATAGTTTTGTTTAAGTGTTTTATGTTTTGGCTCTTTTTGCCAGAATTTGGTGATATAAATTTACACAAAATTATATTTTTTTGTTGTTTAAAATCCATTTTTAAAAGTTTAAATAGATTCAACACGCTGAAAAACTCCTAGAACACTGGCATTATACAGAATTATCCATTCAAATTTACATATCCAACAATTTATGACCACAATATCCAAAAAAAAAACTACAATTCAAATAATATAAAATTACAATTAAAATGTTTATACTACAAATCTATCTATACATTAAAAATTGCAATTCAAACAATATAAAATTTCAATTTCACCCACAATTAGCACTAAGCCATCGGCCTCTTCTTACATCACCTAGCTACTTATTTATGCATTACAAAAGAGGCCTAAATATGGGTAAACCCATGGGACGACATCCCATACCCGTTACATAAACCCTAAAACCCAAAAAGCCCACAAAAAGGGAGAGATCCCACGATCTCTGTTTTGCCTGGGCACTCCGTCTTTGACCACCCTGTCGAAGTCCCAAAAAATGGTCAAACACGACCAAGGTTCTCCCAAAACTTGGTCGAGGGCCAACAGGTCCCCAACACTCACCTGTGACTCGTCCCGAGTCACTCTGATCTAGGAAACATTGGTTCGAAGGCCTCAAGCTTAGCTCAAGCTACCTTGACTTGCTACTTCGCCAGAGCCTCTTGCTCGGTGAACTCATGAATGACTTGTTCAGTGACAGGCCCTTCTAGGCGTTGTTACACTATTGCGACCACTTGTTCCAGTTGTGATCCTTGTCCCTCAATCTCTTTGAAGAGGCTGCAGGATTCATCCTGCACCGGCTGGAGTTGTTGTGTCACCTCCATCACTCTGCTTTGGATGGCAGCGACCTGTTGTTGAACTGTGTGTTGCTCTTGTGACCTTTTCATCTTCTCTACCATTGAAAGCATCTTTAATTATGTTTGCATTGTCGATGCCTGCTGCTTCACCTACTGGAGTTGGGCCTCCAATCTCCTTAGTTATGGGTCTTCTGCAAGGCACTCATAGGTCTACGCACTCCGGTTACTTAGTTACTTACATTTTAAAACCAACACCTTGATTCTTTTGACTACGCTCCTGGCAGTTTCTTCTCTCTGATCTCGCACTTCCTGCGGAGTGCTCGGCACTGCTTGTAGTTCTAACTCAATTATTCTTGCTTAAAGCTATTGAATGGCTTCAATGAGCTTCCCCACTTGGCTCTCGGGTGTCTCTTCTTCCATCTGGGTCAAGCCCGACATAGATCAAAGTTCTCTATTTACTGCTTCTCTAACCCCAATTTGCTCTGTGAGCAGCTGGTCTTTTTCTCTCGCTCGGACCAGCACAGAGCCACAAAGCCAACTCCACAAAGCATAGGAGATTTGATCCACAAAGACAACAGCATAGGATAGGAGATATGCGCGCACCTTGCCAGATCCTCCTTCCCCGAGTTGGATCAAAGCATAAATCCTTACACAGTTTTTCTGCACCAAGCACTTACAAAACACTTTTACTTAGCTTTGCAAGCCTTAACACATCTTCTTGCACATAGCTATCATTAGCACTAAGCCATCAGCCTCTTCTTACATCACCTGGATACTTATTTATACATTACAAAAGAGGCCTAAAAATGGGTGAACCCATTGGCTGACATCCCATACCCGTTACATAAACCCTAAAATAAAAAAAGCTCACAAAAAGGGCGAGATCCCGCGATCTCCACTTCGACCAGCCTATCAAAGTCCCAAAAATGGTCAAACACAACCAAGGTTCTCTCAAAACTTGGTTGAGGGCCAACATGCATGCTTCCCTCATTGATTTAGAACCAATATCAAGAGTTTTTTTCTCAAAGACAAAAAAACAAAATCTATATTTTATAGTCAACATGTGGCATTCAAAAGTTCTTTTAAGCCCCTTTCATGAAATTCCTATGTCAAAGCCATCTTCATGCAAAAAAATCAAGCTTGTATATGGATGATTATATATGTATCCTCTTCAAAAAAAATAAAAATTACATTCAAAATATTACATCAACCATTCATTCTGAGAGTTGAAAAAGTTCAATACATGAAACTGAAATAGAAACTGAAGAAATTGAGAGTTAGGTCCACGGTTCATGATTATATTCAACTGTACGACCATTCTAGATTTTAGTAACAATCCAAGTTCCTCATTCTATACCAAATCCAACTTTTGAAAGCACATCTCCAAGTCTATTCATGTCCCTATAAAAATGAGACAAAGATGTATGTGAAAAATATGAGTAGAATGAAAAATTCATCATACAATGAACATAATGTTAAATCCTTGAGAAAACTTTCTTTGTGCATCCATTGAGTAACCAACATCGAATCACCATAAATTTGTTGTTGGGTTACACCCAAATCTTTTGCTAGCTTCAAGACTAGCTTTAGAGCCACTAGTTCACAGAAGTTATTGATTTCTTGACCAATTCCAACTTTTAAAAAAGACTATGATCCAAAGACAATTATAGAATACCTCATATGCCTCTCCTAGGAGGGTTCCCTTTGATGTACCATCAAAAAAATCCCATGGAATGTACTCATTTGTTTCCACTTCAGATTGAGAATGAAATATAGATTTTTCTTACCCCTGTGGATAGGATTTTAAAATATTTATGGCCTCGACTACATATTTGAGGGGTAATGTCTCTTTGTCTTCAAACAAATTTACATTTTTGGCAATCCATATACCCCAGTCTATGTTATGGGATAGTTCGTTGATCTTAGAAGTCTCATCTCTACTACACTAGTTTTTGAAGGCCTCTTCAAGACAACTTCCTTCCCAAATATTCCTTCTCCCTATCATCATTTCCACATGGTTCCATACCTCCTTGAAATATGGACATTCCAGAATGATATGATATATAGTTTATTCTACAAGATGACATTGACAACACCATTTTGGCCCAATAAAATTACTTTTTTCTGAAGAACTTCCCACATGGGATTCTTATTGATCCATATTATTTTGAGAACGCAATGAAGGAAGAAATATAACAGAGATGTAAGAAGGAACTACATCAAGATATCACAAGGAACACAATAATACAATGAAATTCATATTCTATTAATGAATGTCTGGAATACAAAAGACTGTAAAATGTAAAGCACACAAGCTATCTAGAATGGTGGTAACTTATCTTTGAAGAGAGGTGTCTCAGCTACAATCATTCGTAAGAAGTTGATTACAATGAGGATCCAAAGGTCTTGTGTTGGGTTTACTCTGTCTTATCTCCTTTATGAGTTTATTGACCCAGGTTTCATGTATGTTCGGGTTTCCAACAAAGCCTCTAAAACTATCGTCCCTCCTGGTAAATCAGAAGGCAACACAGTGCACAAGGTGCACTGCGCCATCTCACCCTAGATAGTCTTAATGGGTAGATGCAATACTCATGTGTTTATAGCCTAGGATTGAGTGAGAGATATGATAATTGTGTAAAGGGAGTGCTACTGTAACTTATTAACACAGTATACCATTATTCACGACTAATGAAAGAAATATAATTACTCATTCATTTAGCCCATCTATATGTATTCATACAACAAAGAAATGCATGCATTCAATCACATAACACAGATGTTATCCTGGTTCACCCTTCCTGGGCTACATCCACAAATATTTGGCTCTTATCTCTTTTATTAATGTCGTTATGTCATCACAGCGTCGCGCATTTTACAATTCCCTTCGGCTGGCTCAAGATCTATTATGAGGCAGACTAGACCGCACCAAGCTCCTCAACTCGTGATCTAACTCTCAATATCTACCATCCTCTAGCCTCTCTATCTCAACAGCTTACAAAACTAGGTCATTCAACAAAATATTACATATTGACTCGCTACAATGCTTCTCTCTACAATAACGACTAATCTTCATAGTAATCCCCTCGCTTATGATAAATAAGTATCTATATTTATACATTTCTGGCTCTTCATCCATTACAATACATTACAAAAACCCTAACCCTACCGTCATTAAGTCTTCCATGCATGCGCATGTGTTGTTCTTCCTTCCAGCTGTCACTTTCCTTGTACATGCCTTGTTTCCCAAGATCATCTTGATTTCTGCTTTGATCTACTTCCAACAGGCCCCCAACACTGAAATGTGGCTCGTCCCGAGTCAACTAACCTTTGTGCGCTTCTTCGATATCCCTAGAGATCATCTGGAACTTTTCCTTGAGCTCTGATGCCTATGTTTGCGCTTGCGCAGTCTTCTCCTTGAGTGTGTCTACTATTTGGGCTGCAATTTCATCATTGATTGATCCTGCACACTCTGCCTGAGTCTATGTTATATGTGTCTTGGATTCCTCTTCCTATGAAATAACTTTTGCGACTCGCTCTTGAAGCGGTTCCATTTGAGCCCGATGCTCCCTCTTCTGTGTTTGTGCAGTGGTGAGTTCTGCCTGCAATTTATTCATATCATGTGCCCCTTTGACGCGCTCTGTGATAGCCATTTCTTTCTGCCTCTACTTGAGGTCTTGGATAGTTGCGCTTATCCTCTCTTCTTCCTTGTCCTGCCTTTGGACTTGTTGATCCTCCTCTAGCTTTTTCCAAAGTTGTGTTGCATTCTCGAACACGTTGTTTGTTGTGATAACCTGTCACTCTGTCTCCTGTAGTTGCTCTAGTGCTTCCTGCTTCCTTTTCTCCTTCATTGTTGGTGAAGTAGTGGGTGTGAGTTGTTCTAAGAGATTCTCGATCTCCTTCTGATATTGATCGATTGCCTGCGCAATCTAATCAATCTTCTTCGTTGTTGTGAGTTCGTCCCTCTGTCCGGAGTTTGGAATTTTTTCATAAGTTCCTGCCACTTTCTACTCCAATCTAATCCTATGCTCCCTTTCCTTTTGGGTTTCGAACTTAGCCTTCTTGCATATTATTTCCAATGCATCCTGCTTCTCCATTGCTTGTTGTAATTCGTCTAAGTCTGTGTGTGCCCGAGACTGTACCTCTTGGGTGTCGCTAAACTGCAACTTGTGTATAGCTTTGGATGGTATCCGTGGAAATACCAGTTGGATTTGGGCTAAGTCCTTTAGGGGTGTCTACCCCGTGATCGTGTCCATGCGCAACATACTGGGTGTAATGTGGAATGTTGTGTTCGGCTGCGGTATTGTATGGATTGTATCCCGCTCTCCTTCTTTCAGTATTTCCTTTGTCTGTGATGTTGATGGTCCTGTTCCGATGCTGATGCCTACTGCCTGTGCTTCCCCGATTTAGAGTGGTTTGATGACAGAAGTGCAGAATGTCTTGTGATAGTGTGATTGTTTGAGGAGAAAATTTGAGAACACAATTCCATGCAGGTCTCAGCTGACAGTTACAAAGAATATCATTGGCACACTAATCAGGAAGAGATTCATGATTGTATATAAGATTACATTAATGTATTCAAGCATGGATATATTCAGTACAGATTGTTCCAGACATGTAAATTTTTATTTACAGATTGAGAAGACAACTTAAGAGGCAAAAATGTGTAGTGATCAGTTATAGTAAAGTCAAAGAAGTCTTCAGAAGAGTGACTTCAGAAAAGTAAAGTGGCAGATGGGTCAACATCGTTTGCAGTTGTGTAGCAAAGTCATGGATAGTTTTTATGACATATAGACAGAGATGAGTTCATTTGATATTTGGAAGGTCTAGTAGAGAGTACAAAAGACATGAATCAGAGAATATGCATAGCAGTGGATGAAAAGCATATTGATACATGGAATATGTTAGTCACATAAAGGAAAGCACTAAAAGGAACAATAGAATAGGGGAAGAGAAATTGCAAATAGAATCCATACCATCAAATGGAAATTGTTGAAAATTATGGTCATTGATGTCTAAGCAGTGAATATGACAACCTATGAAATTAAGTAACTTTGAATGTTTTTAATATATGTCAGTGAATTAAAATAGGAACCACCAATGGAAAAAGAGCACTGGAAGAGAGGAAATAAAGCATATATATGATGTCCCACACTAATCTACATGGCATGTTGTAGAGAAGTGAAGGGGAGAGAAATTGTCAGAAGAATTCACCTGTATGTCAAAGGGATAGAAACAACAGAAGCATGCTAATAGGGGGAGCGCATGAAGTGAAATAAATATTGTTCAGAGTATGCATATTGAAAGGGGGAGTTACCTTTTTTCACACAATGTCAAAGGAGGAGAAAGAGAAAGATTAGAAGCATGCAGATAGGGGGAGAAACCCCAAAGAGAGATACCCTTTACCATTGATGTCAAAGGGGGAGAGAAACACGAGGATAGAAACATTGGAAAAAAAGGATGAGGAGCCATGGTCATAGGAGAAATATGAGTGTTGGAGTATGAGTGTTTCCATCAATTACAAGGGGGGAGATTGTTGGATAATTATTTTTCATTGATGTTGTTTGATAGTTGGTTGTCATTGATGTCAATAGAAGGTGTTTTGATTGATGTCAACAGCTGTGATGGGTACATTTGAAGAAATCTACAAGAATCCCAAGAGGTGTGGTCATGAATCCTGAAGTTATTTGAGGAATAAGGACATGAAGTAGAGTGTAAATGTAAGTATCACACTCATAGATAGATAGTCCTTTTCATGTTGTTTTCAATGGTAGGTGGTACATCATTTAGTTCCCCGTAGTTGAGTAGTTATGTGGTCATGAAGTTGGAATCCCCAAATAATGGTTAAGAAGCCCCTAAACGATTACAAGTCATTAATTAAAGAGTAAAGTGGTTGTAACAAGAAAATATCAAGAAGCCCTAAAGTTATGAAAAGATGTCAGTTGAAAAGTATAAATACACTTCAAGAAGTCTCCCATTTGTACAAGCAAGTTTATTGAATATCCATCAAGTGAAAAGTGATCTACTGACTAATCCGAGATAAAAAATTTGAGGTAGTGAATGAGAGTGAAGGTGAAAGTTTTGGGAGTGCAAAGGTGAGCGAGGGTTTTTGAAAAACCCTAATTTGGTTGATGCCCACGGGTCAAACTACTGGTGTCCCTCGAAGAACCCCCATGGGTCAGGTAGTGCCTCTCACACAAGGCCCTGCATGAGGAAAATCTTTGTCCAGTGAGGCTAAATCATATTTGAGGAATGATGTTTGTACTAGGTTGTTGATGCCTAGAAAAGTATGTATGTATGTGATTTGATCCAACAAGGTGACTACAGGTTTAAAGGTATGTCTATATACATTTTTTAGGGTTACATGTTGGTAATGTTATGGTGCATGATTGATGTATGTTT
>SNQJ01S0001867.1:103668-114480 GCA_010110895.2 Picea sitchensis
ATTTTAATATAATAAATAAATAATATATTTTAATATATAAATCTGTGTTTAGTTTAAATAATAGATTTTTGAAATGTTTAGGATTGTATTTTTTATGAGTTTTGTTGAGTAAAAAGTTTGTAAGAATTGATGGAATTGTAGATTCAGTTATTGGGATTGTACAATCTAAAAAGATAGGGTATTTTTAGCATGTTGAATTTATAGTTTAGTTTAAGTGTTCTATGTTTGGTTTCTTTTTGTCAAGTCTGGTGATCTAAATTTATACAAAATTACAATTTTTTGTTGTTTAAAATCCATTTCTAAAAGTTTAAATAGATTCAACATGCTGAAAAACTCCTAGAACACTGGCATTATACAAAATTATCCATTCAAATCTGCATATGCAACAATTTATGACCAGATTTCAGACAATATCCAAAATAAAAAAACTACAATTCAAACAATATAAAATTAAAATTAAAATGTTTAAACTACTACAAATCTATCTATACATTAAAAATTGCAATTCAAACAATATAAAATTGCAATTTCACCCACAATTAGCACTAAGCCATTGACCTCTTCTTACATCGCCTAGCTACTTATTTATGCATTACAAAAGAGGCCTAAATATGGGTAAACCCATGGGACGACATCCCATACCCGTTACATAAACCCTAAAACCCAAAAAGCCCACAAAAAGGGAGAGATCCCGCGATCTTCGTTTCCCCTAGGCGCTCCGTCTTCGACTACCCTGTCAAAGTCACAAAAAATGGTCAAACACGACTAAGGTTCTCCCAAAACTTGGTCGAGGGCCAACAGGCCCCCAACACTCACCTGTGACTCGTCCCGAGTCACTCTGATCTAGGAAACATTGGTTCGAAGGCCTCAAGCTTAGCTTGAGCTGCCTCGACTTGTTGCTTCGCCAGAGCCTCTTGCTCGGTGAACTCTTGAATGACTTGTTCGGTGACAGACCCTTCTAGGCGCTGTTGCACTATTGCTGCAGGATCATCGTCCCTCAATCTCTTTGAAGAGGCTGCAGGATTCATCCTACACCGGCTAGAGTTGTTGTGTCACCTCCATCACTCTGCTTTGGATGGCAGTGACTTGTTGTTGAACTGTGTGTTGCTCCTATGACCTTTTCATCTTCTCTACCATTGAAAGCAGCTTTAACTGTGTTTGCATTGTCGATGCCTGTTGCTTCACCTCCTGGAGTTGTGCCTCAAATCTCCTTAGTTATGGGTCTTCTGCAAGGCACTCATAGGTTTGCGCACTCCGGTTACTTAGTTACGTAGATTTTAGAGCCAACACTTTGATTCTTTCTACTACGCTCCTCGCAGTTTCTTCTCTCTGATCCTGCACTTCCTGCAGAGTGCTCGGCACTACTTGTAGTTCTAACTCAACTATTCTTGCTTAAAGCTATTGAATGGCTTCAACGAGCTTCCCCACTTGGCTCTTGGGTGTCTCTTCTTCCATCTAGGTCAAGCCCGACATAGATCAAAGTGCTCTATTTACTGCTTCTCTAACCCCAATCTGCTATGTGAGAAGCTGGTCTTTTTCTCTCGCTTGGACCAGCACAGAGCCACAAAGCCAACTCCACAAAGCATAGAAGATTTGATCCACACAGACAACAACATAGGACAGGAGATCTGCGCGCACCTTGCCAGATCCTCCTTCCCCAAGTTGGATCAAAGCATAAATCCTTACACAATTTTTCTGCACCAAGCACTTACAAAACACTTGCACTTAGCTTTGCAAGCCTTAACAAATCTTCTTGCACATAGCTATCATTGGCACTAAGCCATCAACCTCTTCTTACATCACCTGGATACTTATTTATACATTACAAAAGAGGCCTAAAATTGGGTAAACCCATGGGCCGACATCCCATACCTGTTACATAAACCCTAAAACCCAAAAAGCCCGCAAAAAGGGTGAGATCCCACGATCTCCGCTTCGACCAGCCTATCAAAGTCCAAAAAATGGTCAAACACAACCAAGGTTCTCTCAAAACTTGGTCGAGGGTCAACATGCATGCTTCCCTCATTGATTTAGAACGAATATCAAGAGTTTTTTTCCCAAAGAAAAAAAACAAAATCTATATTTTATAGTCAGCATGTGGCATTCAAAAGTTCTTTTAAGCCCCTTTCATGAAATTCCTATGTCAAAGCCATCTTCATGCAAAAAAATCAAGCTTGTATATGGATGATTATATATGTATCCTCTTCAAAAAAAAAAAAAAATTACATTCAAAAAATTACATCAACCATTCATTCTGAGAGTTGAAAAAGTTCAATACATGAAATTGAAATAGAAACTGAAGAAATTGAGAGTTAGGTCCACGGTTCATGATTATATTCAACTGTATGACCATTCTAGATTTTAGTAATGATCCAAGTTCCTCATTCTAGACCAAATCCAACTTTTGAAAGCACGTCTCCAAGTCTATTCATGTCCCTATAAATATGAGACAAAGATGTATATGAAAAATATGTGAGTAGAATGAAAAATTCATCATACAACAAACATAATGTTAAATCCTTGAGAAAACTTTCTTTGTGCATCCATTGAGTAACCAACATCGAATCACCATAAATTTTTAGTTGGGTTACACCCAAATCTTTTGCTAGCTTCAAGGCTAGCTTTAGAGCCACCAGTTCACAGAAGTTATTGATTTCTTGACCAATTCCAACTTTTAAAAAAGACTATGATCCAAAGAAAATTATAGAATACCTCATATGCCTCTCCTAGGAGGGTTCCCTTTGATGTACCATCAAAAAAATCCCATGGAATGTACTCATTTGTTTCCACTTCAGATTGAGAACGAGATATAGATTTTTCTTACCCCTGTGGATAGGATTTTAAAATATTTATGGCCTCTACTACATATTTGAGGGGTAATGTCTCTTTGTCTTCAAACAAATTTAGATTTTTGGCAATCCATATACCCTAGTCTATGTTATGGGATACTTCTTTGATCTTAGAAGTCTCATCTCTACTACACCAGTTTTTTAAGGCCTCTTCAAGACAACTTCCTTCCCAAATATTCCTTCTTCCTATCATCATTTCCACATGTTTCGATACCTCCTTGAAATATGGACAGTTTATAATGATATGATATATAGTTTCTTCTACAAGATGGCATTGACAACACCATCTTGGCCCAATAAAATTACTTTTTTCTGAAGAAATTCCCACATGGGATTCTTATTGATCCATATTATTTTGAGAATGACATGAAGGAAGAAATATAACAGAGATTTAACAAGGAACTACACCGAGATATCACAAGGAACAGAATAATACAGTGAAATTCATATTCTATTAATGAATGTCTGGAATACAAAAGACTGTAAAATGTAAAGCACACAAGCTATCTAGAATGGTGGTAACTTATCTTTGAAGAGAGGTGTGTTGGCTACGATCATTCGCAAGAAGTTGATTACAATGAGGATCCAAAGGCCTTGTGTTGGGTTTACTATGTCTTATCTCCTTTCTGAGTTTATTGACCCAGGTTTCATGTATGTTCGGGTTTCCAACAAAGCCTCTAAAACTATCGTCCCTCCTGGTAAATCAAAAGGCAACACGTTGCACAGGGTGCACTGCGCCATCTCACCCAAGATAGTCTTAATGGGTAGATGCGATACTCATGTGTTTATAGACTAGGATTGAGTGAGAGATATGATAACTATGTAAAGCGAGTGCTACTGTAACTTATTAACGCAGTATACCATTATTCACGACTAATGTAAGAAATATAATTACTCATTCATTTAGCCCATCTATATCTACTAATACAACAAAGAAATACATGCATTCAATCACATAACACAAATGTTATCTTGGTTCACCCTTCCTGGGCTACGCCCACAAAGATTTGGCTCTTATCTCTTTTATTATTGTTGTTATGTCATCACAATGTCGCGCGCTTTACAATTCCCTTCGGCTGGGTCAAGATCTATTATGAGGTGGACTAGATCGCACCAGGCTCCTCAACCCGTGATCTAACCCTCAATATCTACCATCCTCTAGCCTCTCTATCTCAACAACTTACAAAACTAGGTCATTCAACAAAATATTACATATCGAATCGCTACAACGCTTCTCTCTATAATAACGACTAATCTTCATAGTAATCCCCTCGCCTATGATACCTAAGTATCTATATTTATACATTTCTGGCTCTTTTGCCATTACAATACATTACAAAAACCCTAACCCTACCGTCGTTAGGTATTCCATGCATGCGCGCGTGTTGTTCTTCCTTCCAGCTATCGCTTTCCTTGTGCATGCCTTGTTTCTCAAAATCACCTTGATTTCTTCTTTGGTCTGCTTCCAACAAGCCCCCAACACTGAAATGTGGCTCGTCCCGAGTCAACTAACCTTTGTGTGCTTCTTCGATATCCCTAGAGATCGTTCGAAACTTTTCCCTGAGCTCTGTTGCCTATGTTTGCGCTTGCGTGGTCTTCTCCTTGAGTGTTTCTACTATCTGGGTTGTAATTTCATCATTGATTGATCCTGCGCACTCTGCCTGAGTCTGTGCTATATGTGTCTTGGCTTCCTCTGCCTATGAAAGAAATTTTGCCACTCACTCTTGAAGCGGTTCCATTTGAGCCTGACGCTCCTTCTTTTGTGTTTGTGCGGTGGTGAGTTCTGCCTGCAATTTCTTCATATCATGTGCCCCTTTGACACCCTTTCTGATAGGCATTTTTTTTTGCCTATACTTGAGGTCTTGGATAGTTGCACTTATCCTCTCTTCTTCCTTGTCCCGCCTTTGGACATGTTGATCCTCCTCTAGCGTTTTCCAAAGTTGTGTTGCATTCTCGAACAAGTCGGTTGTTGTGATAACCTGTCACTCTATCTCCTGTAGTTTCTCTACTATTTCCTTCTTCCTTTTCTCCTTCACTGATGGTGAAGTAGTGGGTGTGAGCTGTTTTCGGAGATTCTCGATCTCCTTCTGATATTGATCGATTGCCTGTGCAATCTAATCAATCTTCTCTGTTGTTGTGAGTTCGTCCCTCTGTGTGGTGTTTGGAATTTTTTTATAAGTTCCTGGCACTTTCTGCTCCAATATATTCCTGTGCTCCCTTTCCCCTTGGGTTTCAAACTTAGCTTGCTCGCATACTATTTCCAATGAATCCCGCTTCTCCGTTTCCTGTTGTAATTCATCGAAGTCTGTGCGTGCCCAATACTGTACCTCTTGGGTATCGCTAAACTGCAACTTGTGTATAGCTTTGGATGGTATCCGTGGAAATACCAGTTGGATTTGGGATAAGTCCTTTAGGGTTGTCTACCCCACGATCATGTCCATGCGCAACATACTGGGTGTAATGTGGAATGTTGTGTTCGGATACGGTATTGTATGGATTGTATGCCACTCTCATTCTTCCAGTATTTCCTTTGTCTGTGATGCTAATGGTCCTATTCCCATGCTGATGCCTACTACCTGTGCTTCCCCGATTTAGAGTGGTTTGATGACAGAAGTGTAGAATGTCTTGTGATAGTGTGATTGTTTGAGGAGAAAATTTGAGAACACAATTCCATGTAGGTATCAACTGACAATTACAAAGAGTATCATTGGCACACTATTCAGGAAGAGATTCATGATTGTATATAAGATTACATTAATGTATTCAAGCATGGATATATTTAGTATAAATTGTTCCAGACATGTAAATTTTGATTTACAGATTGAGAAGACAGCTTAAGAGGCAAGAATGTGTAGTGATCAGTTATAGTAAAGTCAAAGAAGTCTTTGGATGAGTGACTTTAGAAAACTAAAGTGGCAGATGGGTCAACATTCTTTGCAGTTGTGTAGCAAAGTCATGGATAGTTTTTATGACATATAGACAGAGATGAGTTCATGAGATATTTGGAAGGTCTAGTAGAGAGTACAAAAGACATGAATTAGAGAATATGCATAGCAGTGGATGAACAACATATTGATAGATGGAATATGTTAGTCACATAAAGGAAAGTACTAAAAGGAACAATAGAATAGGGGAAGAGAAATTGCCAACAGAATCCATACTGTCAAAGGGAAATTGTTGAAAATTATGGTCATTGATGTCTAAGCAGTGAACATGACAAGCTATGAAATCAAGTAACTTTGAATGTTTTTAATATATGTCAGTGAAATAAAATAGGAAGCACCAATGGAAAATGAGCATTGGAAGAGAGGAAATAAAGCATATACATGATGTCCCACATTAATCTACATGGCATATTGTAGAGAAGTGAAGGGGAGAGAAATTGTCTGAAGAATTCACCTGTATGTCAAAGGGAGAGAAAGAACAAAAGCATGCTAATAGGGGGAGCGCATGAAGTCAAATAAATATTGTTCAGAGTATGCATATTGAAAGGGGGAGTTACCTTTTTTGCCACGATGTCAAAGGAGGAGAAAGAGAAATATTAGAAGCATGCAGACAGGGGGAGAAACCCCAAACATAGATACCCTTTACCATTGATGTCAAAGGGGGAGAGAAAGATGAGGATAGAAACATTGGAAAAAAAGGATGAGGAGCCATGGTCATAGGGGAAGTATGAGTGTTGGAGTATGAGTGTTTCCATGAATTCCAAAGGGGGAGATTGTTGGATAGTTAGTTTTCATTGATGTTGTTTGATAGTTGGTTGTCATTGATGTCAATAGAAGGTGTTTTCATTGATGTCAACAACTGTGATGGGTGCATTTGAAGAAATATACAAGAATCCCAAGAGGTGTGGTCATGAATCCTGAAGTTATTTGAGGAATAAGGACATGAAGGATAGTGTAAATGTAAGTAACACACTCATAGATGGATAGTCCTTTTCATGTTGTTTCCAATGGTAGGTGGTACATCATGTAGTTCCCTGTAGTTGAGTAGTTATGAGGTCATGAAGTTGGAATCCCCAAAGAATGGTTAAGAAGCCCCTAAACAATTACAAGTCATTAATTAAAGGGTAAAGTGGTCGTAACAAGAAAATATCAAGAAGCCCTAAAGTTATGGAAAGATGTCATTTGAAAAGTATAAATACACTTCAAGAAGTCTCTCATTTGTACAAGAAATTTTATCGAATATCCATCAACTGAAAAAGTGATCTACTGACTAATCCTTTACAAAAAATTTGAGGTAGTGAACGAGAGTGAAGGTGAAAGTATCGGGAGTGCAAAGGTGAGCAAGGGTTTTTGAAAAAACCCTAATTTGGTTGATTCCCACGGGTCAAACTACTGGTGTCCCTCGAAGAACCCCCACGGGTCAGGTAGTGCCTCTCACACAAGGCCCCGCATGAGGAAAGTCTTCGTCCAGGGAGGCCAAAACATATTTGAGGAATGATGCTTGTACTAGGTTGTTGATGCCTAGAAAAGTATGTATGTATGTGATATGATCCAACAAGGTGACTACAAGTTTAAAGGTATGTCTATATACATTTTTTAGGGTTACATGTTGGTAATGTTATGGTGCATGCTTGAGGTATGTTTCTGGTATCTAATTGAGACATTCGTAAATGCTTGAGGCACACCTTATGTGCATGGTGTGAGGCATATTTTTGGTACATGTATGAGGTAAATTTCTTGGTGATATTGATGCATGTTTGAGGCACTTCTTGGTGAGGTTATGCAACATGTTTGAGGTATATGCATTGGATGTTGCGGTAAATTCTTGAGGCATGTCTTGGTGATTGTGGTACATGTTGAGAAATATCTTGGTGATGTCATGGTACATTGATTAGAAGCATATCTTGGCTATCTTGGTATTTGGTTTGGTATATGTCATGGTGATGTTATCACATGCTTGAGGAACTTCATTGATGATATCTTGTTTTGTATGGTGTATGGCATGATTGAGACATATCATGAGTGATATGGTATATGGATGAGGCACATCTCATAATACATGGTATGGTATAGGTTTTGGTACATGGTTGATGTACATGGTATGCTACAATTTTTGGTACATGGTTGATGTACATTGTATGATACAAATTCTAGTACATGGTTGATGTACATGGTATGGTGATGGTTTTGGTATCCATGTGAGTGGATCTAGATATAGTTGGTTGATGATGGTATATCAATGACAATGACAATGGCAATGATGGTGATGGGGACAGTGACAAGTTGGATGATTAGTTGATCACCAGTTTCAGGTTGACGTGACAGTGATGGTTATAGGTTGATGTGACTGTGATAGTGATAGGTTGTATGACAGGTTGATTATAGGTTGATGAGACAATGGCAATGATTGATCCGTATTATTTTGAGAATGACATGAAGACAAAAATATAACTGATATATAACAAGGAAATACATAAAGATAATGCGGAGAGCACATAAATATAGTTAAAACCAACTTCTATTAATAAAGAAGAGAGAAAAACACTATAGAACACAAACAGGCAGAATGGGATAACCTATCTCTGAAAAGAAAGAGATGTTGGTTGCGCTTCATTCGCAACAAGTTTTGCATGCTTAAAGGGCCTCCTTCACCTCAATTATATATGAGAGAGTGAGAGGAGAACAATTACCATGATGCATGTGGGATAAATTGGACTAATTTTATAAAATTCCATAGGCATGTAAAACACAAGGATTTCTTGGGCGATCACCCATCCCAGTACTACTCTAGAGTGAGCATGCTTAACTGCAGAGCTCTAATGGGATTCGATGCATTAGCACTATGTTATAGGCATGTACATAAGACCACTAGGAAATCATTACATTATGTATGTAATTAACAAATGAAGATGAAATTACATTACATTCCCTATCAAAAGGGTAAATATCATGGTTTATCAAAACCACAGGCTCAAAATGGTGATTTAGTGGAAAAAGTGGATGGCCACAGAGATCCATCTGGATCATTTATCCCCGCTTAGGAAGAAATGGTCCCCATTGCATCAAGTTCCCTTGGGAGACAGGGAGACTTCTACTAAATCTAAAGCTCGGTGCGTTGCTTGCCTTGCTGAATAATTTGTACTACTTAGCTTGTTGAAGGCTATCATGAACCTGTTGCTGAAGGGGTTGGATCCGTTCAACCAATCTAGCTGCATGATCTACCTGAGTGTGGGAGGAATATTTCGGTGAAGGTGGAGCATGAAGAGTATAAAGTGTTTTGTTATAACCTTGTTTGATTGGGCAATGTGGAGGCACCCTCGTAGGTGCAGCAAGAACATCTTAGTACTCTTATACAATCTTCTTGATATGCTTCTGGTAGATAGAAAGGTCTTGGGATGAGGTTGTAGTCATTGAAATGTCCTCTTGTTCAACTTCTAATCGGATTGTGAAGACACTAAACTTTGTATTATGAGAGATTACTTTGTGGCATTGTTTTGGTGGGATAATAGTTGGAACTACCTATGGTATCCTATATAGTTGATCCCCCAGAGTAACAATGATGTTACTTGGTTGAGACTCAGAAATAGAATGACGCCGCCACATATATGGTTGGCCTAATAGAACATCACAGACTTCCAGTGGGGAAACATCACACAATACGTCATCCTTGAAGGGCTTGATGCCATAGGACAGGAGACACTGTTGAAGGACATGAATATCTTGACCCTAGCGAAGGCACCCGATGTTGTATGGATGTGGGTGTGGTGTATTGGGAAAATACAAATGCTTGAGAACCTTTGTTGAGATGATGTTATTTTGGCTTCCACTATCGAAATAAACTGCAGTGGGGTTCCCTTTACCCACATCTGTGAATGGAAGAGTTTCCCCCCCTCCTCGGGATCCTCTTCTAGTTGGATTGTTGCAATTGTGATAATAGCAATGGGTTATGCATCTATGATATGTCTCCTTTTATTATTTTATGAATCAGAGTCCCAGTCAGGGTTCTACTCTTTGTCTTTGAGCTTGGCCACCAATGATTGTATTGAGCGACATCCATCGATGTTGTGCCAAGGGCTATTGTGGAACTCACACCACTTTCTGGTTTCTTTCTTAGACTTCCCGTTACCCTTATTTTCCTGCATCTAGGACTAGATCTCTTAAGTTTGGCCTTCTGTGCTCTGTCCTTCATTATATGAGTTAGATTTTCCTTTTCCATGCTTCTCCCACTTACTCTATTTCTTGAATTTCTGCTCAATTTTTTCTGCATATCGATAAGAATCTCCTAGTGAGGATATGTCTAAGAAATCCATCTTTGTTTAGATGTACCTATGTATACCACTGTGGTACATCAAAACTAGGTGTTATCACTGAAATTTCATCCGCAAATGGTTACAAGAATTCAGCATTGCCAAACAGTTATGAGGTCACCCATGGACCAAAATTACCACAAAATCATTTCCAAAGCATAAAAAACTATACAACTAGTGACAAAATTAAAGTGCGCTATGACTACACAGGGCACGCGCGCACATGCGTGAAACAAAAACGCCGAAAATGTGCACATGCGCCCAATGCGCGACTGTGGTCGTAAAAAGTCGCGCACATGTGAGAACAACGCATTTATGAGAGTGGTCAGCCTCCCACCCACTTCTGGTTCAGCTTCCAAGTTGATTTGACACTCAAATTTGGACTGGATCCGACTGGGTGGCTAGTCAAAGACCTAGAAATGCCCTAATTAGCCTCTTTACACACTACAAGCTAGTTGAACAATAACTCAAAGAAGTGCTATAAAAAGGCCATGGATGCACTTCATTTTTCAAGGAATTTCATAGCAAAGTTATGCTGCCACTATTCTCTTGAGGAATCCTCTATTCTTATCAAGAGTATACTAGCATCATTGCATTGGGCAATCCATCTCACCCCTTGAGTGGATTAGCAAGGAATTCTTTCACCATTTTCATTTTCAAAGTTGTAAGAAGAGCTTATTTGTGGGGGTCCAAGAGCCCTCCCTTGGAGGA
>SNQJ01S0001867.1:114529-161397 GCA_010110895.2 Picea sitchensis
TCAACCTTACCATTGGTGACATGGGTCTTATTGTTTCTTTTGTCGTTATGTCCCTATGTTCATTAGTTTAGTTGTTATTTTATTTCTTAGTTTAATTCTTAGTTGTTCTTTTCTATTTCTTTCTCTAACCCTTTTCCTTACAGCTGTCCTGCTTAGCAAACCCAGCTAAGCTTGCAAGCACCTCTATTTTTCTCACTAAGGTGACGAAAGAGGCACAACAGATTGGCGACTCCACCAGGGAAAGGTATCAAATTCCTACCCCATTTGGGTTTTTCTAGCTCTTCTTTTGGTTTATTTAACTTGCAGGTGCATTAACCGGCCCAAGCCGACCTGTTAAACATCCAATTCCAAGTTGAATTGGGAGAATTCCATCTGGAATTCTTCTTCTCGATTGTGTGTCTGTTGTGCACGGGTTTTTCAACCCACAGACGTGCATCGTGCGCACATGCGCCTAAGTCACAATATTGTTCTGTTCACTTGCGCTCAAGGGTTCGTCTCGGTCTACACACAGGCGCTCAGTGCACCTCTATCTACATTGAGACCAACACATCTATGCATAAAACTACACATTGTAAGGTTTTTTGTGATTTGGGGAAGGCCCCTAGCCTTCTTAAAAGTGATTTCATGCATGTTTTTAAGCTGCACCACACTTAGTTCCCTCTTCATATAAAGGGATTAGTCAAAACACGTAGGCACTTAGGGGGTTTAAAATCATTTTTTCCTCTTTTTGCTTTCATTTTTCCACATGGATGGCTTGCTTTGACTAAAGGTATAAATTGGAATCATTTGCAAACACATCTAACTTGCATTGGGACTAGAAGTTGGATAACAATCGCTTAGTATGCTCTTCTCTCGTGCCTCCAAGCGACCTTGAGAATCAGAAAAAGATTGTGGGACAATTTCATCTCCCTTAAAAAGATTAAAACCTTTAGGAGAGGACAACAACCCTTCTTGGGACTCGTCTTAGTTTATTTTTTCAAACACATCTTAAAATTGTAACGGGCCCATACATGCCCACATGCTACAAAGATAGGATAGTGTTAAAATTTACTTTCTTAGATTAAATCACTAGGGAAGTTTAAAGGTTTTGTAACGGGCCCATACATGCCCACATGATCACAATCTAGGATAGTTTCAAATATTTTCTTAGATTAAATCACAATAGGGAGTTAAAGGAATAGTAACGGACCCACATGTCCACATGCTAGCTTCCTAGGGACTTTTGAATTGTGCAAGGTTGTACCAAAGGCACTTAGTTAATTAGGTAATCAACACTTGTAAGGACCAAGCAAAGTCCACATGCAGCAAGGTGACACCTAATTCATTAAAACATTGGCACACTTTCACTCATTCACACACAAAAGTCACTTATCACTCACATAGTTTCTTCTTGAAACGTGGAGGTCAAAGTAAGTTTCCTCTAAAGGGATTCTGAAACACCCCACCCTTTTCTTGACGAAACTATCTACTCCCATTTAATTTCAACGAGGTTGGTTCACACCCCCAATCTCTCAAACAACTACATCTAAATTTTTTCTAAAAACTCACTAAGTTTTCCTCTACAGGAGGTGTGAAAATAATTTTTTTAGTCTAGGTAGGATTTCGGGGATAGGCATCCAAATAACTCCCTATTATCTGGTTCTCACATTATCAAAACAATAGAAGTTGTCAAATAGGAAACTCAAAATCCTCCAAGTCAAGTGTTCCTAACACCATAAGGTAGGGAGATACCCATGAAGGGTTGAAGGCCGAGGTCCGGTTGTTCTATGCATTCCCCCTTGAGGCACCCACCTCTTGGACGGGATCCAGCTCGTGACCCATTTCTTAGACCGAAAATCTAAATGCCGCACTTTGACCGAGGTACCTAGTCACCAAATTTTAGAACATCTACCCAGGTGGAAATTGTGGGCTGCAACTGCACCTTGATTGGATTTTGTGTGGCTATTGGAAAATATCGCCAGCTCTTTTGGGATATGCCCCCTTTACCCCTCATTATAACTAATTATTTCATCCTTCACTAGTGTCTCTTCTGGTGACTTCAGACCCCACTGTTGAATACTATTGGAAGGTCCGGTGCTATTTGAGAGGAAGGACGTTACGTCTTTTAGGACACGAGCATTTGTTTTCTTTGATTCCCCATGCGGACAAAACCCACTTATCCACATATATGCTTCTTTTTCAGAACAATTTATGTATGATACACTTCTGATTACACTTTGATCTAGATATATATATTGTGTCAAATTCAAAATTTGCAACAAAGGCTCTTGTTTATTTTTTCTCATCACCTTTCACACACATCCACTCAGCTAGTCGGACATCATAGGAGACCCACAACACCCCCATCGTTCCAGACGCTTACTAAACCTCCCTCCTATTTTAGGGGGAGTTCCTAGTCTTGCCAACTCATTGGCACCACCTTAACACACTCATGTGAGTGCTACTGTTCTAGGATCAACTTTGCTTGGTTCCACATTACTTGGGGTCCACTTCCCAAGTCTCTACGTCCACTCACTCTCCTTTACATGGAAGCGGGGGGCCAACTTCCTCTCAAGGGGGAAGTACCAACCCACCTAGTCCTCCTCAAGGGTCAGGTTCATAACACACTCACACCATGGCTGGAGCTAACCCTCCCCCCCCACTACAGATGCCATATTTGGCCTCTCTTAACATACCAGATCTAAGCAAACTCACCAATGATCCTATATTGCATGACCCCACATGGCCTGCAATGCCCACCAAACTACATTCAGACATCCCCAAATTTGAAGGAAAGGTAGGTGATGACCTTGGCAACCATGTCACGACTTTCCACCTATGGTTCTCTTCCAACAACATCATGGATGATTCCATCAGACTACGATTATTTCAACGCACACTCACTGGCCCATCAGCCAAATGGTATATAGACGAAAAATCGGGATCCCATGCGACTTTTGAGTCCTTGGCCAAAGCATTTTTGACCTTATTTCAATTACCAATCCGCCATGACAATGGTCTTGAACTACTCTATAATTTCAAACAATCCTCAACCACACATATCGTTGATCACATTCACAAGTGGTGTAGAYGACGTASTTTGTGCAAATCCAAAACCATCAAACAACAGTGTCTTGACTGGTTTCTCAGATCACTTGTCTCTCTCCTCGGTAAAGATGTAGCTTCCACCTTCCCTCAATCCGAAGAAGAAGCCATCAGTAAGGCTCAACAATACGACCTCATCTATTCATAATCAGGGTACTTATACACGGTACTTCCTAATCTCCCCAAACTCGTTCCATTCAGTCAAGAAAAACCTGGGATGTCTCACTCAACAGACAGATTGATTGGTCATACCACACATCACAGTCCTCAACCCCAACCACCACCAATGTATGGCACACCTCAATATCCATCGGCATATGGGAGAACCTCTTATTACCCCCCACCCCCTTTATTAACAGCCATACCTTGTTGCTATTCCTCCACACATCAGTGGGCCACCATCGACATCCTTAATACACCCACCTATCCAACCAAGTTCTGATACCCCCTCTACCTCAGCTTATACTTTAAGTACTAGCGAAAGTGCCACGCCTTCCTACGTACCTTACGGATCACAAATCCCATAGAATCCATACTTTCCATTTCCTAGTCCACCACAACCCATGGTCCCCCCACACCCTCACGCTGGGGTGAATTTTGTTCAACCCTCTCTCGTTCAGCAATATCAAAATTTTGAATAGCTAAATACGACAAATCCGACCCATCTGTCGAATAATGCCAAAAAGAAAGGAAGGAACAAGAACAATAAAGGCCAAGGCGACATTCAACCCCAACAAAACCAACCTACTGGGGGCAACCAGAACCAAGGCAATTAGAACCCCCAAGGGGGAAATAACAACAGGTGTCAAGAGAGAAATAACAATACTATCAAAACCAACTTCCCTTGTGCCCTTTGTGGTGAGTTCGGTCATTATACTCATCATTTCCCCCAAATCATTGATTTTAAGCGGAAAGACTCAGGCAGTCTACCACATCCTCCAACACCACCTGCCCCTCAGCAGGCCCCACAACAATACGTGCAACAACCCCCCCCAGCCGTGTTGCAAAATCCCATTCCACACCAAGGTGTGATGAACACCCAACAAGAGATACAACCTACCCCACCACAGTTGGGACAGTACCTCAATCCAAGCAATCCAACAGATCGCACGATCCTCCTCACCAGTGAGGAAGAAATCCTTCTGCAAACACGTAATCGTCAATACCATGCACCCGCTAAGTCTCCTCCCATTCCTCCAGAAACAATCCCCACACCAATGGGACCTCCGTTGGTGATCCCTCGTCCTAATGCAGAACCACCTCTTCGCATCCCATTGCGCAGGAATGTCCACAACCCACAGGCTAGGGAAGCTCATAATTATAGTTTGGTTGATGACTTAGCACAATCCCCGACTACCATGTCAGTCTTGGAAGTCCTTCAGACTTGTCCCACTCAACGGAAATCATTACTCTCCGCCTTGGAGGCAGTCGACCCCGCAGATACTCGACTCATCACATTTGATCTCCATAGCGGAGAACCTCTCCTTCCCTCTCTGATTGCTTTTCAAATCCCAGTGAAAATTTGGAACATTACAGTTCATCGGTGCATCATCGATGAAGGTGCATCCACATGTATTATGTCCAAATCTGTATGGCAGAAACTTGGTTCCCCCGAAATCATACCATCTGCCATTACCTTATGAGCTTATGATGGATGACCATCGTCTCCTGAAGGGCTCTTCCAAAATGTCCTCGTAGAACTCGGGAGCAAGACCATTCTCATCGACATTGAAGTTATCGACGCCCCTCTCGATTATAATATCCTGTTCGGTCGTAGCTACATGTACGCTATGAAGGCAGTTGCCTCTTCCGTCTTTAGAACAATGATGTTCTCCCATAACAGGAAGATCATTACCATTGACCAAGTCTCACATTACGAGCCTAACCCATCTGCCAACATTGATAGCATTCTTCCTCTCATCCACATGAGTCATGACGCATACCCACTCATTGAAATGGGTCTCGAAATTTTCAAAGACCCATCATTGTTAGGAACTTACCATGGTGCACCACCACTCCTTCATCCTTTCAATCAAGTATGCGTCATATCATCCAATGAAACTGACATAGAGGATACCCTTCCTCCTAGGGAGGCTTCTATCATATCTGATGTCCCACTAGTCGCAGAGCCCCCCCCTCATGAGCCTCCTGCGAACTCGTCAACCCCACCAGTCCACGATTTCACCCCTCCCCAAGGCCATATCCCAGTTTGGGAGATAGTTCCCCAAGCCATAACTCAAATCCCCTTCTTTTTCCCTCCCCCAGGCGTACAATCTTTCCAAGTAGCCGCAACGCTTACCCTCCCTAATATGGTGTTAGAAATTCCAGTTTGGTATTTACATCCACCAGAGATGGTCCCTCGACCATCCCTTCCCCCCCAAATGGACGGAATCCCAATGACGATTCCCATACTCACTTCCACCATACCCTCCACACCCCCACTCACTACCTTCCCTGCCACAGCTGGGGGGCAGGAGAAAGAAGAAGGAGCCCACATCTCCACTTCCCCCGCGTTTCCAACCCCCTTGCGCTCTATGTGAGAAAGATGGACACGAAACCAACAACTGCCCATCTCTACCAGAGTTACAAAACTTGATTCCACTCAATCAAACTCCATCAACACTCACCACTGTAGCAAGTACTGTCGCTACCGCTCCTCACTCAAGTAGTAAAGAGATGCAAACCAAATTTTCTTGCGCTATAGGTTCAAAATATGGCCATTATACCCACCATTGCCCAACATTGCCTCGCTTCTGGTAGACATTAGCCGCAGTACGCCAAAGCATCCAGAACGATCCCAATCTAGCTACATCATCCCTACCAAACATCACTGACATTCATTATGTCACAACTTCAGTCAATGAACATATGAGGTGCCCTTGCTCTCTATGTGAATCCTTAGATCATTTTACATACCAACGTCCTATGATCATTGAATACAGGCAACGCCAATTAACCCTGATTCAAACCCCTACAGAACCACTGGTTGACCTTATCGCGTCACTAGAAATTCTCTGTATCATTTCTCCCGAACCCGAGGCCCTCCCGACACCTCCATGGTTCTTGTATGACTTATCAGAGGATTCACCCCCAAATCCCCCCAATTCTCCCATTCATTTCCCTACAGAAATTTTACATCCAACTACCACATGTACTCCTCAGTACTTCGATATTTGGTTTATGTCGAGTGAACCATCGCAATTTCATTGTGTCGTTCCCCCTGCTTCTTCATCACCAGGGGACAGCCACACAGCGACAGTCACCGATATCACTCCTTACGATCTCTTGTATTCCCGTCAATTCCACTATGACGAGGACATACTCGAAGAGTTAAACACCCCCGACCACCCATGGGATGCACTACACCACCGAGTGCTCTTCTTTCCACAAGAAGCCTCCACGCCTCCTCACCAACACCCCATATACATAGTCGAAACCAAAGATTTTATCCCATCAGGGCATATCGACTGGTTCAATAACCCCATTCCTGCCCCTGATGATTTTGAAGAAGACAACATGGCCAACATTTCCCGGACCATCAAAATCGATATTTCCATTAAAAATGGAGTCGTCGAGGAAATCACCATTGGCGCCGCTTGCACTCCTCAAGAAATCACCGCCTATAAAGCCCTCTTCCAAGAATATCGGGCTATTTTTTCCTGTTCATACACATAAATGCCTGGCCTTGATCCCTCTATCGTCGAACATCGCGTTGACACCTGGCCTGATATCACCCCAGTTCGTCAAAAACAATGACCTCTACACCCATCCAAAGCAATTTCCATCAAAGCTGAGATTGACAAACTACACGTGGCTGGGTTCATCTACCCCATCGCCTATACATCATGGGTTTCCAACCCTGTACTTGTTAACAAAAAACAAGGCACTATCCACGTTTGCACGGACTTTCGTGATCTCAATCACGCATGTCCAAAAGACAACTTTCCAACGCCTTTCATCGATCAAATTATCTACGACTGCATAGGCCACGAGGCTCTATCCTTCATGGATGGTTTCTCTGGTTATAATCAAATCCAAATCCACCCATCTGATCAATACAAAACTGCATTCACTACCCCTTGGGGTACTTTTGCATATCGGGTCATGCCTTTTGTCTTAAAGAATGCTGGTGCAACTTTCCAACGGGCTATGACATACATTTTTCACGATCTGGTTCATATCATCCTTGCATACTTGGATGACCTCACAACTTGATCCAAGAAGCGCACCCAACATCTTGATGATTTACAAATCATCTTCCAACGGTGTCGTCAGTACAACATCCACTTGAACCCCCTCAAGTGCGTATTTTGCGTCACTGTAGGGCGCCTCCTCGGATTCATCATTTCCCAAAGCGGTATTACCGTGGACCCCCTCAAAGTCCAAGCCATCATAGAAATTCCACCTCCCCGAAATTTATGTCAACTCCAGAGCCTACAAGGAAAAGCTAACTTTCTATGATGTTTTGTTCCAGACTACGCTACTCGAGCACACAGTTTCCTTCGTTTACTACGCCACGACATCCCATTCCACTGGGATGAACATGCACCCAACTACAATTGTGACTATATCCTCTACATATCAGCATCAACTGTCTCAGTAGCAGGAGTTCTCGTTCAAATCTGTGATGACGATCCTGAGCATGTCATTTACTATGTTAGTAAAACCTCTCAGGGCCACCCTTGAAGTACAAACACGAAGAGAAACTAGCCCTTACAGTCGTCCTCGTAGTCCAGAAACTGCATCATTACATTATGCTTCGCACGACTAAGGTTGTAGCATATTCCAACCCTATTAAATACTTGCTCAGTCGTCAACAAATTAATGGCAAATTTGCTCGATGGATCGTTATCCTTCAGGAGTACGATCGTTAATTCTCAACACCCAAGAGAAAGAAAGCTCTCATCCTCATCAAGCTTGTTATGGCCTTCCCCTCTGATACTACCAGTGCCCCCATCAATACCAACTTTCCTAACGAACATCTCTTTCACATCACTTCGGATGATCCTTGGTACGGAGACCTCCTCGTCTACCTCCGAACCCAAAAGTTCGATAACCACCTCTCATGAGATGATCGTCGTCGTATTCGCCACCAACCCCCCCGCTACCTCCTCATCAGAGACATCTTATACTGGTGAGGGGTCGACATCATGCTTCGTCGATGCTTGACTATTGACGAGACTGATAGAGTCTTGAACGACTACCACGACGGTGCATGTGGGGGCCATCTTTCAAGAATGTCCACTGCTCAGAAAATCATCCGAGCAGGTTATTTTTGGCCTACATTTTTTCACGATTGCATTCACACCGTGAAGCGATGCGATAAATGTCAACTTTACGCCCACAAAGCACGAGCATCCCCTGCTCTTCTTCACCCAGTCATTACTGTTGGCCCCTTTTGTAAATGGGGTATTGACTTCATGACTTGTAATCCCCGTCCAACAATGGCCACAAATACATTTTTGTCGCAGTCGATTATTTCACAAAATGGGCGGAAGCTATGCCCACTTTCAACAATACCGCTGACACTGCAGCACGTTTTTTCTTTAACCACGTCATATCCCGCTTTGGAGTACCACTCCAACTAGTTTATGATCACGGGAAACACTTTGAGAATGAAATTTTCGTCGAACTCTGATCTCGGTTAGGATTCTCCCACGAGTTTGCCTCACCATATTACCCTCAGTCTAATGGACAAGTCGAAGCAGTTAACAAGGTCCTCAATACCATGTTACAGCGCACGGTTAATAAACATAAGACCAATTGGCATCATATGTTATCTTCCACGCTATGGGCTTACCGTATGGCCGTGAAAATGGCCACGGGTTTCACACCATTTCACCTGGTCCATGGGGTTGAGACCACTCTTCCCATCGAGTGCGAAATTCCCACCTTAAGCACCACAATTGAGCTATTATTCGACACTGCTCCAATGGAGCAGTGCTTGCTGAACTTAGAGTTCCTGGATGAAGATCGTTGATCTTCATTACAGAACAATGAGGCAGCCAAAAAATGGTGAAAGGCCACCTTTGATCGCCATGTCAACCTTCACTCATTCCATGAAGGCGACCTCGTCCTTGCTTACAATATCACTCACGATACCCTTGGTCATGGAAAATCCGAGTCACTATGGCATGGCCCCTACATTATCCAACATTGCTTCACCAAAGGTGCCTACATCCTGGCCTCTCTCGGAGGCCTCTCTCTCAAAGAACTCGTCAACGGGTTATACTTAAAGAAATTTTATGCCTAAGCGTAGCACTTCTACTTTAGGTTATTTATTTTTTAGTGTTTTTAATCTTTTTTCCATCCCTCATGTCTAAACTATCATTTGTGCTATTGACAGATGCTTCCTCCATCGGCCTACCACATCGGTTACATCGACAACACCAACCATTGGACACAAAATCTCACTTCGACAGCTTGGGCCCTCTATACCCCCTCACATGAAATGCTCCATTCGAGTGGCATATGTTTGGGTTCAGCCACCAACAACCAAGCCGAATACACTGCTGTCATTGGCCTCCTCGCCGATGCCCATCATCATCGTATTCGTCACCTTAACGTCTTTCTCGACTCTCAACTAGTCGTTCACCAACGCAACAATGTGTACCGCGTCTGCGATCCTTGCCGCTTTCGCAAATACCTACAGGTTCGACTTTTATCTCGATATTTTGATTTCATTACATTTTCACACATTCCAAGACAATTGAATCAAATTATAGATAACTTAGCTAACATTGTGTTAGATTGGCATATATCACATCAAGATACCTCTACACATACATAAAAATATCAAAACCTATCACAACATATATAGATTAAACATCATCAAACATTAAAAAACACATTTAAACATCACATAGACCCCAAAATGTATACTCATATATATATAAAATCGGTCACCAGTGGCATCAAAATGTTGACATACAAAACATCATATACAAAATATGCAGGCCAGTACAACACCTCGGTACAAAATGGGCTCACCATCCTATATACAAAAATACAAAAATACATAGAGCACCACTCAAGGTGCCTCTAGAGCACCACCTCCTACCCCTAACTCAGGCAGTGGTCCCCCACCCACTACTGGTCCCTCCGGACCAGGAGGTAACCTTCCAGTCATAGCAACACCTGCTACTATTGCTCATTGTACCATGACCCGCCACGGTGGTGGAACCTCCACACACTGCTCCAGGATGCCCTCATCCTAGATACGCGACCACATGCCCTCAGGTATGCCCTATAGCACCGCCTCCGGGCAGCGACGAATATCCTAAAAATCTACTCTGGCATCTGCTAGAGGAGCATGTGATGGCCCGGCACCTGAGTCATCAAATCGACGTCTCCTTGCTGCTCTCTCATCCTCAGCTGGTCTCGCCCCGACGTCCTCACACCAATGTCTCTCTCCCACCCACGGCCCTCCCCGCGGCGCTCTCCCCGGCTTCTGGTGAGCCGACACCCTCAACAACTCCACCTCGTGCCTGCGAGGTGCCACATCTGCACATACAAACAACCAAACGATAGTATCAGCATCTATACCATATATACATGTCATGCTATCTCAAAAAACCAATATATCAAACTCATAACCATGCCTCGATGATCAAACACCTTCCGTGGAGGAAACACCATGTCCGGATCACCCCGGAAGTCAACACCAACATATGGAAACTGCAGTATCACCTGCAACATCTACTGCCACACCTGCGTTGCCTCAACCGTAAAGAAGTGGTCTCCCTCGCCACCACCGTGGCGAACCAAAATAGTCGACCACCACCTCAGTCGCGGCTCTCGCGCCCCAGGAGTGCCCAATAAAATCCTAGGGCGCAACATAGGCACCCTCTCCAAGAACCAAGCCACTAGGATGGACCCAAAGTAAAAGTCCCCTGTATCCGTGGACAGACAATGGTCCAACTGCAATACCATCCTGGCATGCAGCGTAAGCCCCCAGAAAAAGTGCTCACCAACCAGTACCCTCTCCATAATACTCAGTTGACCACCACTGATCCGCTAATTCGCAAGGGACCCATACACCCTCACAATCATCGTTTCTATACAACGATGCACTAGAGCATCCATCACCCCAATGCTCACGACAGAGCCCGACATAAAGTTCTCCCTGGAACAGTACCTCCAGCCCACTGTCACTAACGCCATATCAGAAGGTAGCACCGGCTTCGCCGGGGGTGGCGTTCTCCGAAACAAGAGCCCAGTCAAAAAATATATATCCTCCACCACAGTGAAGGCAATCTGCTCTCCCCGCACCATAAAACAATGCAGGTCCGGACTCCACATCCGGATAAGAAACTATAGGAGATACTCCTGCGCCCGTATCAACGGGAACTCAAAGAACTTTAGTAGCCCACAGGCTGCCAAAGTAGCACGAACCACAGACTCCTCAATCACCACGACATCCCTCACTTGGGACCAATCCCGCTCTCGCCAATTGACCGACATCGTGAAAAATGATCGCCTGCAACCACATAACACAATCCTAGTTCATCCATCTTGACCATAAAAACCATTAAAAAGATAAGTTTTATACCCATCAACCTGGCCCCTAAGGCACGGCTGTTTAACCCACTGGCGCACACTTATGCGCGCCCGTTCACCCCGCAGGCACGCACGTATGCGCGCCTGTTCACCCCACAGGCGCGCACTCATGCGCGCCTATCCATCCCACATACGCGTATACGTGCACGCCTTCTCACCCTATAGAGGCACCTCCATGCTCCCTTGTCACGAACACAGGTGCGCCTCAAAGCACGCCTGTCCACTACACAGCCACACACATATGCACGACTGTGTAGCCAACAGGCGTGCACATAATGCGCGCCTGTGTCCCCCTTACGGGCGCCCCCATGCGCGACTATCTGGACGACAGGCGCGCACTTGTGTGCGCATATTTCGGGATCACTCGCGCACTTGGGGGCCCACACCCCTAAAAACCCCTATACAGCCCTCCGTACAGCCCTTGCCAAGAAATGGAAAACCTAATTCTATGCAGGACGATTAGACTACTAACCTGAAGCTCGCTAATCCTGAATCGACTACCTCTCTCTCCCAGAATATCCAAATCTCCTCTGAATACCTCTCGTCCAATCACTCTGGCAGCAAGTACAAATGAGGTGGCAATGTGGGCCCTACATTTATATATAGGCCTTTCCACCAAACTTCCAATCACCATTCCGGGAGCTCCGGGTGTCTGTTCTTCGATCCGTCTTCAACCACGGGATCAACATCCCATCATCTACATCACGACAGTCCCCGAGTCACTTTTTATCCTTAGCCTCCAGGGCGCCATTTTTTTCATACCCCGTCCAGGTACGCATGCTCATGTTCAAAATTATCAAATAAATGCTCGTATGTTCGATTCTTTTCAAATATTGTTCACGTCACGTATTTGGTTTTCTTGTGTGCAGGTACTTGGCCATCATACATCAGCGCCACCCCTTCAGGTATATAATCAACACTGGCATGTAATCATTCCCTCTGAATCTCAATTGCATCTCCAGTCACACCCTCTGACATTTGCCTATAGGATCTCCATCTCCAGCTCTGCAGTACCAACACCTCCATTTGCATCTTAGGTATTGTCACCCGGTAGCACTCTCCCCCACATGAGTTGTCTCATTCATAGCACCCTTTTTCACTTTGACACTCAGGTTGTTTTTCAACCCTTTAGGGATGGTAGTCCCGATAGTCTTACCTCATGTCGCGAATCAGTAACATACTCCTTATCCTCATTTTGTTAGCTTTCCCAATGGGCTCCCAGATTATCTTTTCAAGGTTCTATTTTGACTGCACCTCTGCAGTATCATGAACCCTCCATTTCATCCACAATCAGTTTGCCACTCTGCAAATTTCCCCTCATTTCACCTACATCATACAGAAACCCACCCATGGGGCCCCCACCCTCCACCAGTTCTCCAAGCAAATTGTGCCCTATCCGGTCCAACCATATTACATTGGGGCACCCATTTCTGTATTTGTACACTCATCCAAAATTACTCTTTATTTATTTGGTACATTGTAAAAAGCCTTTATTTTCAGCATTTACATTACCTTTTTGTCATCACCTTTGGCGACCTTCTTTCTTTTTTGGAGAAACGCAACCCATGTCTCCCTTGGTTGGGCCACTCCTTATCCTCTACCCTTGTTGACATTGTCCATATACTCTGAGTATCCCACAGGCCGCTTACCTCTTCCCTCTGAGTTTGTTCACTTTGTACCGCCTCTGGCACAACTTATCCCACGTCTTGTTGTCCCCCTGACACTCGACTTAGTTGAACGGTTGCAGCCACTTATCCTTCGCATATACCCCCAACCAAGGGAAGTCTTGAGTCTTCATACACATTGACTTCGACCATGTACCTCCTCCAGCTCATCACCTCACCTAGTAAATTTCACGAAGCCCTTTGCTTCTGGGAGCCACGTCCCCCTTTTGTCGACATCAACACAGTTTTCTAGAAGGGTGACAGTATCTTGACTGTCATTACCTTTCCAATAAGAGATCTCAGACAGAATAGGGAGAACCACAATTGCTCCCTGCTGTCGTTGATCCCCGTAACATTCGACTGCAACACTTTCTCATGTTACGGTGGGTCTTACTTTGCGACTATTGCAGTTATTTCTTATATTTTCCGAAGACCTCTGAACTTGGTTGGGCTATCAATACCTACAGAATCCGTGATCTTTCTTACAAATGTCACTACCTACTATTCAGAATATGTTTCTCTGCAGTATTGTCTTCTGCCTTTATCACGACTGCCCCCGAGGGCGCTGCAGTTGTCTACATCACCACATCATTCCTTTTTTGAGTTACATGACATGAGCATGGGGCATGCCCGCCTCGTTTGTACACAGTTTATTTTTACACACCTTATGGAAGGTTGAGTTCTATAGGTTCCCTTCTCCCTCCAACGGGTAAATATTGACAATCCCACTATCACTCTCTCTTACAACGACACTCTCAGTAGAAGAAACATTGATGTATTTCGGTTATATGTATGCTCCTAACCTCATCCATCAGGGGACATCTGTTATCACTGAAATTTTGTCTGCAAATGGTTACAAGAATTCAACATCGCCAAATAGCTATGAGGTCACCCATGGACCAAAATTACCACAAAAGAATTTCCAAAGAGTAAAAAACTATACAACCAGTGACAAAATTAAAGTGCACTATGACTACACAGGGCGCGCGTGCACATGCGCGAAATAGAAACGCCGAAAATGCGCACATGCGACCGGTGCGCGACTGTGGTCACGAAAAGACGCACACATGTGAGAATGACGCATTTATGAGAGTGGTCATCCTCCCAACCACTTCTGGTTCAGCTTCCAAGTTGATTTGACACTCAAATGTGGACTGGATCCGACTGGGTGGCTGGTCAAAGACCTAGAAATGCCCTAATTAGCCTCTTTACACACTACAAACTGGTTGACCAATACATCAAAGAAGTGCTATGAAAAGGCCATGGATGCACTTCATTTTTCAAGGAATTTCATAGCAAAGTTATGCTGCCACTATTCTCTTAAGGAATCCTCTATTCTTATCAAGAGTATACTAGCATCATTGCATTGGGCAATCCATCTCACCCCTTGAGTGGATTAGCAAGGAATTCTTTCACCATTTTCATTTTCGAAGTTGTAAGAAGAGCTTATTTGTGGGGGTCCAAGAGCCCTCCCTTGGAGGAAGAAGGGACTCATAGTCCTCTTTCTTCTTGGTGTTTTCTTTCACTAATATCAACCTTACCATTGGTGACATGGGTCTTATTGTTTCTTTTGTCGTTATGTCCCTATGTTCATTAGTTTAGTTGTTATTTTATTTCTTAGTTTAATTCTTAGTTGTTCTTTTCTATTTCTTTCTCTAACCCTTTTCCTTACAGTTGTACTTCTTAGCAAACCCAGCTAAGCTTGCAAGCACCTCTATTTTGCTCACTAAGGTGACGAAAGAGGCGCAACACTAGGTGTCGCTCAAAGTCTTTGATACCCAACTTTGAGTGCAAGGTGTGAAAGATGTTGGTGTACTCCAAGACCGTCTGGTCTTTTTTATGACGTAGAGTTGTCCATCTCATGTATTGGTCATCATAGTTTCCAATAGGGTAGAACTCCTCCTTTAGGGAATCTACAAAGACCACCCAAGTGGGTTCTCTCCCAAATAGTGTAGATTCACTTGTGGTTTACCTCTGCCAGTAACCTTGCCACCAAGCTCTGACATTGGTAAGGGATTTAAAGAGTGAGAAGGTGATATTTTCACAGTCGGAAAATTTTTGGATAGAGTAATAACCTTCTAGTAGATTCAACCATTTTTCTAGAGCATCTGCATCTATCTGGCCTTCAAATAAGGGGATATCAAAATTGACTTGTACCTTGAAGGGTGTCACACTTGCAAAATGGCTTCTTGTCGGAGATGACTCAACCACCACCATCGGTAGTCTTCGAAGGGTTTGAGCAAAGTTTTCCACCATCTTGTTCCTCTGTCGAACAAGCGCTTCCTTGAGCAAAGTCTTGAAAGGATCACCTGCTTTGTCATCTCTCTTTTCTTCCTCCATGGGAGGTCGCTTGGGATGGCAAGAGAAGTTGTCCTCAATCGAAACTAGCTTGAGATCCAACTCTCTATACCCTAACCTTGTCGTGGACCTACTCTGATAAACGACAAGGAGCATCCTACTCTAATACCATTGATCCAGATTATTTTAAGAACCACATGAAGACAAAAATATAACCGATATATAATAAGGAAATACACAGAGATAATGCGAAGAACACATAAATATAGTGGAAACCAACTTCTATTAATGAACAAGAGAGAGAAACATTGTAGAATAAAAACGAGTAGAATGGGATAGCCTATCTCTGAAAAGAAAGAGATGTTGGCTATTCTTCATTCGCAACAAGCTTTACATCACACTCCATTGCATGCTTAGAGGGCCTCCTTCACCTCAATTATATAGGAGAGAGTGAGAGGAGAACAATTCCCATGATGCATGTGGGATAAATTGGACTAAGTTTATAAAATTCCATAGGCATGTAAAACACTAGGATTTCCTAGGCAGTCACCCAACCCAGTACTACTCTAGCTTGAACATACTTAACTACGGAGTTCTAATGGGATATGATGCATTAACACTATGTTGTAGGCATGCACATAAGACCTCTAGGAAATCATTACACGATGTATGTAATTAAAAAATGAAGATTACATTACATTACATTCCCCATCAAAAGGGTAAATATCATGGTTTATCAAAACCACATGCTCAAAATGGTGATTCAGTGGAAAAGGTTGATGGCCACCGAGATCCATCTAGATCAATGATAGTATCAATGGTAGTGATAGGTTGAGTCTACATTTATATTTCAGGACGACAAGACATGGCAAGGAAAGGGTGTTGTAGCCTCCTTCTAGTTGGTGTCGGAGAACATAGGGAATTGGAGCTTCCTTCAAGTTGGAGACTGTAAATTAGGGTGTCGTAGCCTCCTTTCAGTTAGAGACAGAGAATTCAGGGACTTGGAGATTCCTTCAAGTTGGAGCCTATAAATTAGGGGGTTGTAGCCTCCTTCCAGGTGTAGCTGGAGAATTTAGGGAGTTGTAGCTTCCTTCAGGTTAGAGCCTATAAATAGGGGGTTGGAGTATCCTTCTAGTTTGTTGTAGAGAATTGAGAATTTGGTTATTTCTATGAATGTATTCTTGACATATATAATAAATCATTATGTGGTTTTCTCCCATTTAGGTTTCCATGTAAATTTTGGTGTATTGTGTATCTGTGGTTGTTTATTATGAACCGATGAATGATATTTTTTATGATGCAATGAGACACTAAATGCATAAGTGATAAACTATTGAATATTGTTGACAAATTTGAAGTTTATATATTGTAATTGAAAGTGGTAAAAATTTCCCATACTAATTCACCCCCCCTCCTAGTATTCCAACAAGATAGACTTGTAATGTTGTAAGACTAGTCTGGGTACCTAATTTCCTTTATATAGTCATCCAAATATCTCTTGTAAAAACTACTTAAAATAGGAAAAATTATATACATACTATAAATTATTATAGAAAAAGGCCACCTACCCTTGCAGAGAGCTCATGCTGTTGATGCTTAGTGTCACCGTCAGTTGGAACGTCATTGTGTTGGGATCAAACTAGGATTCTAGCTTTTATTTCCTAGAGTTGCTGCCTCATCTCGACCAATTGCATGAGGATTTCCTCCCAGTCCTCATCTCTATCATGTAGAATATTTCGCACGAAATTATTTATGTGCTAGTACAAGTCGACCAATTTCCAATATTGAGTGTCCCTTGCCCTCGAGCTTCTTGTATAAAGTACCCATTTTCCCATTTTAGCATCAATTTCAAAGTCATGGATGGTGCCCTACTCAAGAAGACAACTTCCTCAACATTTTATATATCCCCCTGGATGTGAGGTGGGATTTTCTCCCAATATTCATGTACATAATCCAAAACGTCTTGCTACATCCACAAGTTGATGGGATCGGGGCTAGAGTTGGGAGAGGTGGAGGGGTCGGTGTGAGTCTTTCATCCCCATCAATATCCCTGGCTATAACCATGAGTAGGTGGCATAGAAGATAACATAATGTCAGGTTCAAAATGGATAACAGAGAGAGCCCAAAGAAAATAGCTTAAGAAACCCACTCATTGGAATAACAAAGCTTGAAACTGGTCGAAGTCATGATAGAATATAGGTGTTGGTGAGTTAAGTCGGTAGTACGAGCCATAACTACAAATTAAAGCCTATAGATCCCTCCTCGTCCTACATATTCGTCAAATTTGTGTGTCTTAACTTTCCATCCCTTGACACTGCTCGATGTCTTGTCTATGGGTAAGGAACACAATCACATGGTTAGTCGATCAAAGAATCTCTCCTCCCTAGCACCCCATTCGGGGATAACAAATACAAATGATTGAATCAAGTTTATTCTCCTAAAATTTTTGTTGGTCTAATTTTTTTTTAACCATAACTCGACATTTTCATTATATATAAAAAAACATGTTGTGCTGAGACAACAAAAATTACATAAGTACTTCAAGGACTTTCTCAAAACATTACATAATTTTAGTCCCTTAAATACAAACAAAACGATAATTACTAGCCTAGCATTCTAAGTAATCTTGCAAGTATATTTCCAAATAAACTAACATAAAATGCAAATAACATGGAAAAACATCCATACTTTAGCTTATTTCACGTTGTTCTGGTCTTCTAGCTCTTCTCTAGCTCACTGGTTAGCCTTGTCTTCGATCTCCATGAGAACTTGGTAGCCAGTTTCATCCTTTGCCTGCCCTCCATGGATGGAGCTTTAGGTATCATTTTTGTTGGAAGCCAACGATAGATTGTCCATACACTTAGCTAAAATCAAAGTCTAAACCCTACCACACTCCTCCTCAATTGTGTCTAATCGACCCCTAAAGCTTAGAAGGAGACTTGAAACATTAGCATTGTGGGAAATGTTGGCCAGCTCCAGCTTTGCAACCTTGGAAGTGAGAACCAAAATGTCACTATTGTTTTCTTTCCAGGTTTCCTCATATCTCCAAAGGATTTGTTTAAACTCTTGGGCATCTTCTCCGGCCACTGTCTCCCCCTCTTTTTTCCCTATCCACGGGAAATCGTGAGCCTCTATCACTGACCCCGTAGCAATTCCACGGCCTAGAAAAAGGTCCCATTCTTCCCATTCTTCACAATGTCACCTACACAGAACCCCTACTAGAAAAATCTAGTCGAGAGAATACTTTCCCTCATTCTCGATAACCATTACACCACTCAAGAGAATGAAAAAAAACTCCCACAATAATCTCACCTCCACCGCAACAAATCCAAAGAGAATCTATCACCCTCTGACCATGATCGCAACGTCCACCCTCAAATCCACCCCCGACCAAGCCTCAGGGTTTCAAAGATGATGCAAATACCCAACACGGTAATTCCCATATGCATCCCCCTGTTCCATTTTCGGTAGTTTAGCACCCCTGTGAACCATTGTTTCAATTAAATGTCGACATGCTCGCTTGTTCCTGTCATCCCTCCACCAACTAATATGCATGCCTCACCATCGAATTAGCCATGTAATATGTCCTTTGTAGCCACATGTCATCAATTTATCATTAGTTAAATGGACTGTCATTGACAATCTAGGGAATAGGGAGAGAATGAAAATCCCCATTTTGCACAATTTTCCCTGTATGCGGAGAGGATTCTAGCTTGGCCCAGACATTAGCTTTGTCATTCAATGATATCCTTATATGATATAAGGATATGTTATCAAACTAAAGGACAATTTGCTTGATTCGTTCCACAAGAACTTGTATTTGGTACCCTCAAACTGAGCCTTCGAAGTCGGGAGCGGAGAACCAGTCAAGGTTGGCACCTTTGATGCTTCGTTCCCTCTAGAATTCGATTGGAATTTAATGGATTGAATGACAATCATTGAAACCTCGAAGACCATCAATGTCCTAACTCCCCAAGATTTGGTGATATTAAGTCCACACTAAAAAGAATAGGCCTTGGTGATATTATGAGTCCCTTCCCAAGAACCCAGGCGTAATGTACCAACTTGTTCCCCAATTGATAAGGATATTTATTGGTCTAAATTGATAATTAATCATTTCACCAATTCATCTACATATAAGTTTGTAGTTAATGGACACATATTCATAGTATTTATTAAGTATTAAAAGAGATTAAAAAAACTACATACCATCTTTTTGATAAAACATTGAATTATGATAGATGTACATCTTTTTATTCTATTATTAATAATATGATGATGTCTTTTGTATTTTATTTTTTATTATTATCATAAATTATTTTTTTACTTTTAAATTTTAAATTATAGAAGTTAATCATTTTTTCATTTTATTTTATTAATATCACAATAATTTAAATAATAACAATTTAATATATCATTTAAAAAATAATCAAGTTAAGCAACTTCTCACAATTAAATGCTCTAATTTTATGTAATCTATAAAATTTTAGGTTCACAAAAATAAATAATTTAATAATAATAAATGCATCAACTTATGATGAAATAATATTTCAACACACTAATGCAACTGCCTTTATAACTTTAAACATAAATAATATCACAATAATTTAAATAATAACAATTTAATATATCATTTAAAAAATAATCAAGTTAAGCAACTTCTCACAATTAAATCCTCCAATTTTATGTAATCTATAAAATTTTAGGTTCACAAAAATAAATAATTTAATAATAATAAATGCATCAACTTATGATGAAATATGAAATATTTCAACACACTAATGCAACTGCCTTTATAACTTTAAACATAAAGTACACATTGTTGATTCACATTTGCTTTTGTATGTTTTATATATGTGTGGGTTATTGTACTTTTTGTAAAGCATTGAGTGTGAGTGTGTGGTTAGGTTGTATATATGTGTGAGAAAGGAGATTTTATATTATAATAATTAATTAAGAAGTATCATTTTTTGTGATTTTATATATTAAAAAATTTGAATGATATATTGGAACATATATTATGAATGATTTTTTTAAATCATATGAAATATATTTATATATATAAAAATATTTATAATTTTTATATAATTTTAAAATATATAAATATTAAATATATCTAATTTAATAACAAATTTGTAATATGTAGAAAAAAATTAAGCAATACTATAGGGACAAAATTTGTTTAATTTCATGATATATATACTTATTTTAATTTCATGATATGTATACTTATTTTATATTGTTATTTTTTAATATATTGAAACTATTAAACGCCATAAACTGATCAAACTTTTAGCAAAAATGTTCCGTAATGGGACAAATAACATCAAGTGACTCATCCGTATATAAGACAATCTTCCCCTCCACATTGAGTCTCCTTCCGGGGAACAAATCACATCAAAACAATTTTCATTAGAGACCAATCTCATCAAGGAGATTTATTTATTTTGACATAAATAATATATTTTAATATAATAAATAAATAATATATTTTAATATATAAATCTGTGTTTAGTTTAAATAATAGATTTTTGAAATGTTTAGGATTGTATTTTTTATGAGTTTTGTTGAGTAAAAAGTTTGTAAGAATTGATGGAATTGTAGATATTAGTTATTGGGATTGTACAATCTAAAAAGATAGGGTATTTTTAGGGTGCTGAATTTATAGTTTTGTTTAAGTGTTTTATGTTTTGGTTCTTTTTGGCGGAATTTGGTGACATAAATTTACAGAAGATCGCAATTTTTTGTTGTTTAAAATCCATTTCTAAAAGTTTAAATAGATTCAGCATGTTGAAAAACTCCCGGAATACTGCCATTATACAGAATTATCCATTCAAATCTACATATCCAACAATTTATGACCAGTTTTCTGGCAATATCCAAAAAAAACTACAATTCAAACAATATAAAATTACAATTAAAATGTTTAAACTACTGCAAATCTATCTATACATTAAAAACTGCAATTCAAACAATATAAAATTACAATTTCACACACAATTAAAAGTTTTGGAAATTTCATATACAATCATAAAGTCCCATACTTCTGAAAACGGGACAATTCACGTCAAGATAAATATAGAACAAATAAATAGAACTAAACATCATGTTCCAATTCACAAGAAGGCAAGTTACATCTCCTCCCATATTGCAGAGAAGTCAGAACAAGATGCCCCACTAAAGTAGAAAATCCTAACCAGATTTTGATCTAGTATCTTAAGCCACTAATCCATATACCATAGTTCAGTGGGTCAGCCGGGCTCCTCTGGCCTTTGGTCCTCGAACTCTGAAAGGTCGCGAGTTCAAAACCCGCTAATCTTATATGGTCATTCCAGATACTACCTTGAAGAGTCTGGTGTGCTTCAGGCGAAGCCATTGTGAAGATCCAAGATTTAAAAAATAATAACCTATCACTCATTAAATGCGAAACCAACATCCATGCCATATTGTATGTATTTGGCGTAACTAAAAGCCACTTTCAAGTTTCAATAAGCGCGGCTCAAGCACAAACAAACAAAGACTGCTAAATTAACGAACCAGTCATGGCCGCGGAGTAGATTCATGAATAAAATTACATTCCATACAATTCCCATTCTACAGCAGTTGGGCGAGCAAAGAACTCAATAACAGAAAAAAACCAATGATTATACTCAAAATCCTTGCCGCGTTGGCTGAAAATCACGGCCTCAGTGCCGGCAATAAATCCATCGCGGAGGGGGTGGATGTGGCCTTTCCAGGGCTGCAAATATTTGCAGAAGAGGTGAAAATCACGGCCTCAGTGCCGGCAATAAATCCATCGCGGAGGGGGTGGATGTGGCCTTTCCAGGGCTGCAAATATTTGCAGAAGAGGGCCGCATTGGAATGATGAATGATTTCGGCCAAAGTTGTTCCGATCCTCTTGAGGTCGTGGCGCACTGATGCGGCCATGGAGGCAAATATCTGCCCTTTTATGCTCCCCCGCTTCGGTAGAAACCTCCCCGCCCTTCCTCGCGCTTTGCCATTGACCTGCCCTGCCATGGCCACCTGATAATAATAAAAATATCCCGATTGTTTATTGTCCGTCGCTCTGATTGCTTAACTGTGATCCCAGATGCTCGGAAAGAAGAAATCACAATTCAGCTTTGGGAAAAGCAAAGCATGACATGAATGGCTGCGGGGCGATGTGGGATCAATTTATAGGGCAGCGTAAACTCTCAAATTTCGTTCATGAAACTGGACTAGCACCCAACCCAAGCGACTTGAAATCTTCACTGTAGTGTGAAAGGAGTGCGACGTCTTTTTTGGGTCAATATTTTGTAAACTCTGTAAAGCTCACCGACCTTTTGTTTACAGACCAGGAAACACACGCTTGATTTTGTTGAATTGTTGTCAAGTATCGGATATTCATTTGGTATACTCCAAATACGTGGACAATAATTCTTTATAGTCAATAATTGGTTGGTTGAGGAGGCGCACTNGTAATTGTAGTTGACTTGCTATTTAATTTAAGGAAACTTTCCAATACATGAGTTTTATTTATGTTATTATCATAATTAAATCTTTCATGACTTGATGTGTTTGATCTATCTATATTGATTTGGTCTATCTATATTGATTTGGTGTATCTGATATTCATTTGGCATACTCCAAATATGTAGACAATAATTTTTTATAGTCAATAATTGGTTGGTTGAGGAGGTGCACTGATCTTTCTCACTAGGATTTAGATTTAAATTGTTGGGAGTGTGACTGTGATGTGTTTGGGGAGTTTTTTTTTTTTTAAACTGTTATTTTATTTTTCTTGGAAATTGTAGTTGATTTGTTATTTAATTTAAGGCAACTTTCTAATACATGAGCTTTATTCATGTTATTATCAAAATTGAATTTTGGTGGAGAGGATAACAATCATTCCTACAACCATCCAAACTACTTCTAATTGATTTGGGATGTCGTGATCTATTCTTGCAACTATTTAAATCTTTCATGACTTGATGTGTTTGGTCTATCTATATTGGTTTGGTGAGAATTGTAACTTAAAAGGTAGTTAAAACATTCAATTTTTTGGAGTTTTTATAGGTATATTTTAATTTTTATTGAAATTTTGTTAAAATTTGTTGAAACTTCATATTTGAATAATTGAATTTGTGTAATTCAAATGTTTTAATAGATTTCAGAATGTTAAATTCAGTTATGTATTAAAAATGCAATTTAAATAATATAAAATGAAGAATTCACCAAAATCTTTTTATTCCAATAAAAAAAAATTCAAAAAAATAAAATATCTAGACAACACTATAAATCAATATTTTTTTATAATACTTGTTAAGTGTAGTAATCATTGTTAAAGTTTTAATTGGTGTATGGTTATTTTGTACTTACCTTAAAACGAGGAACGAGTTTTTAGGCGTTATGTAAACTTCCTTTTGGCCCATTGAGGTATAGTTATTTTTTACTTATCTGAACCTTTTCCTTCGAATAATGTGTTTCTTATGAATAATCTTTGATCTTTTCCTTTGAATAATGTGTTTTTGACCATCCTTCTTCCTTCTCAGAGTTTCGTACTATAGCTCTGTGTTATAAGATTATTACAAAGATAATTGTGAGGAGAATCAGACCAATTCTCTCTTGTATATTGTCTAAAGAAAACCTGGGTTTCCTTAAGAGTGGATAGATTCTTCATGCTATTGGAACAATACAGGAGTGCCTTCACATCATTAAAGCAAAAAAACTTTAGGCTGTTATTTTGAAGTTGGATTTAAAAAAGGCTTATGATTGCACTAACTAGGATTATCTAAGGCTTATGCTTATTCACTGTGGATTTGGACATCTTATGACAAGGTGGACTATGGGATGTGTTGCCTCAATAACATATGTCATTCTGATCAACGGGGAAGCTACCAAATTCTTCAATAGTGGCAGAGGATTGTGTCAGGGTTGCCCATTGTTCCCTCTGTTGTTTATTCTAGTGATGGAGGGTTTGAGCCTCTCTCTGAAAAAAAGTCATTCTGAAGGGAAGCTGATGGGTATAGAGGTTTCTAGGATGGTAAAGATTATCCATCTACTATTTGTGGATGATGTGCTTATTATGTCTAAAGCGTCCTCTTCTGAATGGCAGGAAATTCACACACTCTTAAATGCATTTTATGGTGCATCTGGATTGGCGATCAATGTTAGTAAGTCTACCTTCTTACACTTTGGTGTCCATCAGGTTCTTCTTGATGATTTGAAATCGTTGTTTCACTTCAACTTCTTGAGTCTTTCGGTTGGGTTTAAATATTTGTGTTTTTATTTAAAGATGGATAGTTACAAGGTGGAGGATTGGCAGTGGCTATTGCTGAAATATGAGAATCAAATTCGCCATTGGTGCAATCGTTTTCCTTCTCTGGGAGGAAGATTTGTTTTGATAAAAGAGGTGCTTGAAAGCCAACTGATTTATTGGTTGGCCTTGGCACACATCCTGGCTACAGTTCGGAACCGGATTCATAAACTGGTATTCTCCTTTCTCTGGTCTGGTAATAAAAAAAAATCAACCTTTCACTTATGCAATTACGATTCTATATCAAAACACAAAGTGTTTGGCGGCTGGGGACTTAGAAACATCTTCTGTCTCTCGAGAGCATTGGTTGCAAAATCATTGTGGTGCGGATTAATGCATCTAGGTATTTGGTAGAGGGTCTTAAAATATAAATACTTCCCGCATATTTTGGTGTCGACTTGGCTACGCTCAGCTCTGCCAATCTCGTCCTTTGACTCCCAAACCTAGAAGAACCTTCTGAACTCTTTACCTTTGATTGTGCACCGACTCACTTGGAAACTGGGTGCGGGTGACTCCATTATTGCTGGAAAGGATGAAATTTTGGGCACGACGAAGGATTCCTTTCTTTCTATTGAGTTGATTACATGTTTAAATACAAAAAACGTGTATTTTCTATTCCAAGCAAGTCGTGCATCTAGACAGGGGTCGATCTGCTCCAACTTGATTGACAATACATATTTGGGACTAGAGAGTGACTATGCTTCTGAATGGGACTCATATAGGATGAGTTTGATTGGAGCTGGCATTTCTATTTCCAATAGACATGATGAGTTAACATGGACTGGTGGTGATTGTTCGGGACTGATAACAACAAAAAATGTTTGTGTTTTTCTATATTGTTCTTCTATATCTGTTGTGGTGCTTTTGTATTCAGTATTGGTTATTAACAAGTGGCATCAGAGCACTTTCCTTGGGCAGACATTGTGGGCAAATATTTTTTATTTTTGCAGATTTTTTTTTTTTGGAGAAGAAAAAAGAGGGCCGTGACATTCTTGAAGTTTTTGGTATATTTATTTGGAAAATTTGAAGAAACAGGTTGTATATATGAGTTCCTCTCAGAAAAACACCCAAGTTGAAAAAACAATCGTTCGAAACGGAGTCCGGGAAGTCAAGATATTGAAGTTTTAAAATCAACGAATTTTCAGGATTTTTTTCGCAGACGGCGACGATTTTTTTTTTTTTTTTATTTCTGTAGCATCTAGAGAATTATTTTGCCCAAATAAATTACATATCTGAATTCCTCTCACAATTTCACCCAATTTCAAAAAAAAAATCTGCCAAAACGGAGTCTGGGAAGTGAAGTTATGAGCATTTTAACTTCAACAGTTTTTTAGAGTTTTTCTAGAAAAAACTGTGATTTTCAGCCGTAACTTATTGGGTCTATTTTTGGTTTTTTTTTCATGACAGTTGAGAAACTGAAGAGTTCATAGGGTGCTCAGATGAATATTTATTCTCAAAACCTGAAAGAAATTCTTGAATCATTCAAAACTCAATTGTTTCACACATTGGATGACAGATTGGATGCATTTGTACATAGCCTCACAGATGGTCTTAATGATAGTTTTCGTAGTATTCAAGATTCATTCAATAACATGCAGGAGAGATTTTTTATGAAGGTCCTCAGGGTTGAATATAATCAATAAATATATGCTTGGTATGATTTTGAGGCCGATTGTGATGATTGGTATATGGATAGTTGTCATTTCTGGGATGACAACCACTTCCATATTTTATTTGATGACTCTACTCCACCTTCTGTAGAAAACATCAATGTCCCACATCAGGAGATAGTTACAAGCATTCAGTATGCATATTTTACAATGGTATTGTTTCTTCAGATTCATCTTTGATCATCTCCCACTATGTGGATGAATCTTCTTATTTGGATCCACATGATAGGTGTTAGTCTTTGGAGCATCATTTGGAGTTGGTTATTGGGTTCCAAAATCTTCCACGGGGAGTTCACATGAGTATTTGGACATGGGACCCGGGCTTACAATGGTGGTTGGACTACTTCAATATGGTGGCTTTCCTTTCTACATGGAACCTTGGTTCTTCAGTCTTCTTCAGCATTATGGTTCACAATTATCCATGGGACCCTGGTATATGGTTGTACATCAAGCGTTGAGGACAACGCTTTCATAAGAGGGATGGAATGTAAGGTAGTTAGAGAGGTAGTGGAGGGGCCCAGAGGGTCCATAATGATAATAGTGGAGGTCATTCAATGTAAGGTGGACTAGGTCCACTATATTATTAAATAAGGTCCACTATGGTAATTAGATATAATAAATGGGTAGTTAGATATAATAAATGTAAGAGGACTTCTCAGAAGGTTCTACTTCTAGAAGATTCCTCCTCTAGAATGTTCTTAGGTGATGGTAGCACTATATAAAGGGGTCTAAGCAATGTAATGAGACATGAAGAGAATTAGTGTATTTGGAGCGGTAGCTCAATAGGAGGATGCCCCCTCAAAGAGGCAAGTGAACAGGAGGGGATCCCTTCCATAATATGATCCATTGTACAGTGTTTCCCTACCTCAAGGGTTTGGTAATAATAAAGTGTGATTTATTTTATCTTTCTTTGTGGATCTATTGTGTATTCAGTATTTGTGGTAATTATATTTGCATATCTATTTAGGTTCTTAACAGACTGGTGGTGATTGTTCGGGATTGATAACAACAAAAAATGTTTACAATGTGCTGGCAGTCGAGCTGTGGAAGAACAAAATAGAAGGTTGGATGAGAATACTGTGGGGCTAGGATTTCCCACAAAAGATTAAACTTTTTCCATGGCTTCTCATTGAAGACAAATTACTTACAGGGAATAACCTCCAAAAGAGAGGTTGGGTTGGGCCAGGATTATGTCATCTTTGCAAAGGAAACGGGGAATCTGGAATACATATTTTTGTACACTGCCCATTCACTCGCACTATTTGGAAAAATATCAAAGAGAAATACAATCTACCTACAGGGTGGACAGGAACTTCAGTGAAATATTTTTTTGCAATATGGGCCTTCTAGAACCATAGTATTTCATCGTTGCCAGCATTCATATGTTGGTCCATTTGTCTTGAAAGAAACTTGGCTATTTTTGAGTCAAGGATTCCAACTTTGGAGAAGGTCATTTTTCTCTCCTCAGGCACAATGAGAAGCCACATACCACAAGAACCTTTTCACTCTTTTAGAAGTTCATTCCATATTTTACCACTTAATAGAATCATAGGATTGTTCGATGGGGCTGTTCAAAAAAATGGGGAACAATGTGCAGCGGGTCAAGTCATAGAGCTCAAAGAACATTCAATCTATATGTGGACACTCAATTGTGGAGGAGGATCAAACACAAGAGAAAAAAATTTGGGTGCTTGGGCTGCTCTAACCTTGGCTCATAGAATTTCTATCATTGACTTCCATGTCATAGGAGATTAAAAAATTGTAATTGATTGGCTAAATAGAAAAGGATCTCTTCAGGAAATCTCAATAGACTATTGGAAGGACAGGATAAAGGAACTCTTCAAGTTCTTTTCAGTCATTACTTTTGCACATGTATACAAAGAAGATAATCTTGAGGCTGATATTTTATCAAAAAAGGCCCTCACCGCGTGTCCAGGAGCCATAGCATACAATCAGTGGGTAGATGGTCATGAGGGACCAAGACACTTTTTAAAGTTGTACTAGTTGATATTTTAATGGACTCTATCTGTGAGAAGACATATAGGATGGTAGTGTTTTTTTTGGTATGTATATAAGAGAAAAAAAAAATTGAAAAAGTTTTGTCTACTGTTTGAATAGTCTCTTAAGATAGGTTTTTGAAGAGCTCATTACTGTACTTTGTAGCTTCTCTGATATGGCTAGAGAATATTACTGAATGCGAGTATTATGGTTGTAATAGTCTTGATATTGTAAACAAATTATATATCTTAATATAATGTGCAATTTTCTAGTGGAAAAATGAAAACCTTATTTCCATATTCCACTTCACAGATACTTCAAGAATCGCCACATTCATTCTTTATAACTTAATTTAATAAAATTTTGTCTATATCAAGTTTTTCACATATTTTCACTTTGATCATTTCTTAAAAAAAATTAATATGTTCTTAAATTAACTTTCATTATTTTAAAATTCTCGAAATTTATATGGAGATATGCAACATCCTCGCCTAAATTAGATTAGTTTTACTTAATATGACATTATACTCGAAGTGAATTTCAATAATTATAGTTTTTGTTTATAGAAAATTAATGTTCTTATTAAATTCAAAGTTAATTAAACAAATCGGTAATAATAGTTATAAAACAAATTTATGTAGTGGTAAATATTTGTTTAAATAATCTTAATAAGGGTGCAATTATTATATTCTTTGAAAGGTGTGTAGGGTTTAGATACATTGAGATTTTAGGAATGTGTCATATAGGTAGTGGTAATTTTATTATAAATATAATAACCTAGTTTGTATGATGAAGTGGGTTAATGCATTGCTGGCACACATGGGCATACCCAAGGTTCAACGCTTCAACAATGAACCAACAAAACCCTAACTACCGGTCCTTTCGGCAACACCTGTGAAGCAGATGAAGCCTCACCCGAGGTAGAGACAGGGGGGGTTGTAGGACTCAAGTGTCTACAACCTAGCTAGGGCACAGATCTGTAATTACAACACTTTAACAAAGCACTTAGCCAATAATATGCATTAGTTTTTAGTCTTTATTCACATCGCAGGTTACACCCTAGATCTAGATTAGCATAGTAATAACCAAGATCTAATACTTTCATTCACTTAGCACATAACATTAACTCAGATCTAGAATTCATTCACATTATTAAGCATTAAGCTACTACATTAGATGCATTCATCAATCAACACTAAGCAAAGAGAAACATAAACACCATGAACACATTGCACAGAGCACAATAACACATGATATATGTGGTTCACCCCAGTGTGGGGCTACACCCACCAACTCTTCTTCTCTTCTTTATTGGTCTCCTTCAATCTTCTTACATGCACAGAGCCACAAATCCAACTCCGCATAAGACAGGAGATCTGCGTTCACCTTGCCAGATCCTCCTTCCCCAAGTTGGATCAAAGCACAAAGCCTTACACAGTCTGTCTGCACCAAGCACTTACAAAACAATTGCACTTATCTCTGCAAGCCTTAACACATCTTCTTGCACATAGCTATCATTAGCACTAAGCCATCGACCTCTTCTTAAATCGTCTAGCTACTTATTTATGCATTACAAAAAAGGCCTAAATATGGGTAAACCCATGGGCCGACATCCCATACTCGTTACATAAACCCTAAAACCCAAAAATCCCACAAAAAGGGTGAGATCCCATGATCGTTGCTTCGCCTGGGCGCTCCGTCTTTGACCAGCATGTCGAAGTCCCAAAAAATGGTCAAACACGACAAAGGTTCTCCCAAAACTTGGTCGAGGGCAACCAGGCCCCCAACACTCACATGTGACTCATCCTGAGTAACTCTGATCTAGGAAACACTGCTTAGAAGGCTTCAAGCTTAGCTTGAACTGCCTCGACTTGCTACTTCGCTAGAGCCTCTTGCTCAATGAACTCCTAAATGAATTGTTTGGTGACGGGCCCTTCCAGGCATTGTTGCACTATTGCAACCACCTGTTCCAACTATGATCCTTGTCCCTCAATCTCTTTGAAGAGGGTACAGGCTTCATCCTGCATCGGCTGGAGTTGTTGTGTCACCTCCATCACTCTGCTTTGGATGGCAGTGACCTGTTGTTGAACTGCGTGCTACTCCTATGGCCTTTTCATCTTCTCTACTGTTGAAAGCAACTTTAACTGCATTTGCATCGTCGATGTCTATTGCCTCACCTCCTGGAGCTGTGTCTCCAATCTCCTTAGTTATGGGTCTTTTGCAAGGCACTCATAGGTCTGCGCACTTCAGCTACTTAGTTACTTACATTTTAAAGCCAACACATTGATTCTTTCGACTGCGCTCCTGATAGTTTATTCTCTCTGATCCTGCACTTCCTACGGAGTGCTCAACATTTCTTGTATTTCTAACTCAACTATTCTTACTTAAAGTTGTTGAATGGCTTCAACGAGCTTCCCCACTTGGCTCTTGGGTGTCTCTTCTTCCATCTGGGTCAAGCCCGACATAGATCGAAGTGCTCTATTTACTGCTTGTCTAACCCCAATCTGCTCTGCGAGCAACGAGTCTTTTTCTCTCTCTCGGACCAACACAGAGCCACAAAGCCAACTCCACAAAGCACATGATATTTGATCCATAAAGCCAAAATCATAGGACATGAGATCTGCGCACACCTCGCCAGATCCTCCTTCCCCAAGTTGGATCAAAGCATAAATCCTTACACATTTTTTCTACACCAAGCACTTACAAAACACTTGCACTTAGCTCTGCAAGCCTTAACACATCTTCTTGCAAATAGCTATCATTAGCACTAAGCCATAAACCTCTTCTTACATCACCTAGCTACTTATTTAGAAGCAATATCAAGAGTATTTTTCCCAAAGAAAAAAATCAAAATCTATATTTTATAGTCAGCACGTGGCATTCAAAAGTTCTTTTAAGCCCCTTTCATGAAATTCCTATGTCGAAGCCATCTTCATGCAAAAAAATCAACCTTGTATGTGGATGATTATATATGTATCCTCTTCAAAAAATAAATAAATTACATTCAAAATATTACATCAACCATTCATTCTGAAAGTTGAAAAAGTTCAATACATGAAACTAAAATAGAAACTGAAGAAATTGAGAGTTAGGTCCACGGTTCATGATTATATTCAATTGTATGACCATTATAGATTTTAATAATGATCCAATTTCCTCATTCTATATCAAATACAACTTTTGAAAGCATGTATGCAAGTCTATTCATGTCCCTATAAATATGAGACAAAGATGTATGTGAAAAATATGTGAGTAGAATGAAAAATTCATCATACAACGAACATAATGTTAAATCCTTGAGAAAACTTTCTTTGTGCATCCATTGAGTAACCAACATCGAATCACCATAAATTTGTAGTTGGGTTACACCCAAATCTTTTGCTAGCTTCAAGACTAGCTTTAGAGCCACCAGTTCACTAAAGTTATTGATTTCTTGACCAATTCCAACTTTTAAAAAAGACTATGATCCAAAGACAAATATAGAATACCTCTTATGCCTCTCCTAGGAGGGTTCCCTTTGATGTAACATCAAAAAAATCCCATGGAATGTACTCATTTGTTTCCACTTCAGATTGAGAATGAAATATAGATTTTTCTTACCCCTGTGGATAGGATTTTAAAATATTTATGGCCTCAACTACATATTTGAGGGGTAATGCCTCCCTGTCTTCAAACAAATTTAGATTTATGGAAATCCATATACCCCAGTCTATGTTATGGGATAGTTCTTTGATCTTAGAATTCTCATCTCTACTACACCAGGTTTTGAAGGCCTCTTCAGGACAACTTCCTTCCCGAATATTCCTTCTCCCTATCATCATTTCCACATGTTTTCATACCTCCTTGAAATATGGACATTCCAGAATGATATGATATATAGTTTCTTCTACAAGATGACATTGACAACACCATCTTGGCCGAATAAAATTACTTTTTTCTGAAGAACTTCCCACATGGGATTCTTATTGATCCATATTATTTTGAGAACGACATGAAGTAAGAAATATAACAGAGATATAACAAGTAACTATACTGAGATATCACAAGGAACACAATAATACAATGAAATTCATATTCTATTAATGAATGTCTGGAATACAAAAGACTGTAAAATGTAAAGCACACAAGCTAGCTAGAATGGTGGTAGCTTATCTTTGAAGAGAGATGTGTCGGCTACAATCATTCACAAGAATTTGATTACAATGAGGATCCAAAGGCCTTGTGTTGGGTTTACTCTGTCTTATCTCCTTTCTGAGTTTATTGACCCAGGTTTCATGTCTGTTCAGGTTTCCAGCAAAGCCTCTAAAACTATCGTCCCTCCTGGTAAATCAGAAGAAAACACAGTGCACAAGGTGCACTGCACCGTCTCACCCGAGATAGTCTTAATGGGTAGCTACAATACTCATGTGTTTATAGCCTAGAATTGAGTGAGAGAGATGATAACTGTGTAAAGGGAGGGCTACTGTAATTTATTAACACAATATACCATTATTCATGACTAATGCAAGAAATATACTTACTCATTCATTTATCCCATCTATATCTATTGATACAACAAATAAATACATGAATTGAATCACATAACATAGATGTTATCATGGTTCAGCCTTCCTGGGCTACCCCCACAAAGATTTGGCTCTTAGCTCTTTTATTATTGTCGTTATGTCATTACAGTGCCACGCGCTTTACAATTCCCTTCAACTGGGTCAATATCTATTATGAGGCGGACTACATCGCACCAGGCTCCTCAGCCCATGATCTAATCCTCAATATCTACCCTCCTCTGGCCTCTCTATCTCAACAACTTACAAAACTAGGTCATTCAACAAAATATTACATATCGACTCGCTACAACGCTTCTCTCTATAATAATGACTAGTATTCATAGTAATCCCCTCGCTTATGATACCTAAGTATCTATATTTATACATTTCTGGCTCTTCAACCATTACAATACATTACAAAAACCCTAACCCTACCGTCGTTAGGTCTTCCATGCATGCGTGCATGTTTTTCTTCCTTCCAGCTGTTGCTTTTCTTGTGCATGCCTTGTTTCATAAAATCACCTTGATTTACACTTTGGTCTGCTTCCAAGAGGCCCCCAACACTGAAATTTGGCTTATCCTGAGTCAACTAACCTTTGTGCACTTCTTCAATATCCCTAGAGATCGTCTGGAACTTTTCCTTGAGCTCTGCTGCCTGTGTTTGCTCTTGCGTGGTCTTCTCCTTGAGCTTGTCTACTATCTGCCCTGAAATTTCATCACTGATTGATCTTGCACACTTTACCTGATTTTGTGCTATATGTGTCTTAGGTTCCTCTTCCTATGAAAGAAATTTTTCCACTCACACTTGAAGCAGTTCCATTTGAGCTCGAGGCTCCTTCTTTTGTGTTTGTGCAGTGGTGAGATCTACCTGCAATTTATTCATATCATGTGCCCCTTTGACGCACTCTATGATATGCATTGTTTTCTACCTCTACTTGAGGTCTTGGATAGTTGCGCTTATCCTCTCTTCTTCCTTGTCCTGCCTTTGGACTTGTTGATCCTCCTCTAGCTTTTTCCAAAGTTGTGTTGCATTCTCGAACAAGTAGGTTGTTGTGCTAAACTGTCAGTCTATCTCCTGTAGTTGTTCTACTGCTTCCTGCTTCCTTTTGTCCTTCACTGCTGGTGAAGTAGTGGGTGTGAGCTGTTCTCGTAGATTCTCGATCTCCTTCTGATATTGATCGATTTCCTGCACAATCTGATCAATATTCTCCGTTGCTGTGATTTCGTCCCTCTACACAGTGTTTGGAATTTATTCATAAGTTCCTACCACTTTCTGCTCCAATCTATTCCTGTGCTCCCTTTCCTCTTGGGTTTCGAACTTAGCCTACTCGCATATTATATCCAATGCATATCGTTTCTCGATTGCCTGTTGTAATTCGGCTAAGTTTTTTCATGCCCAAGACTATAACTCTTGGGTAGCGCTAAACTGCAACTTGTGTATAGCTTTGGATGGTATCCGTGGCAATACCAGTTGGATTTGGGCTAAGTCTTTTAGGGGTGTCTACCCCACAATTCTGTCCATGCACATCATACTGGGTGTAATGTGGAATTTTGTGTTCAACTGCGTTATTGTATGCATTGTATCCCACTCTCCTTCTTTCAGTCTTTCCCCTGTCTGTGATATTGATGGCCCTATTCCCATGATGCTGCCTATTGCCTGCGCTTCCCCAATTTGTTTGAGGAGTTGTCTCATGTCTTCCATCTCCTCTTGAATTTTATCCTTGTGGTGCGCAGCATTTTCAAAATCCTCGGATATACAATCTTGGACCATTCGGGCTATCATTTCTCCATCATCCTCTATGATCGTATATTCTGGAGGTGGTCTTTGCACCTTCATTTTATTGCGTGCACCCCTCGTTTGAGTAGCTGGTATATTACTAAGGCCTGACTCTTGGATATTGGGACTTGGTGTGGTCCCTTGCATGGCCTCGACCTGTTTCTGTTTTTCTTTGGTCGACTTCATATTATCCTTTTTCCCCTTCTGGGTCCCTGTCTTAGCTATCCCTTCGTTTTTCTACTTTGTTTTTGTCTAGCCCGTCCTCTGTTTCTTGGGCACTAGGACTTCTTGAGGCTATGTTTCTCCCTACCCTGCCTCCTCTTCTGTTGTCCTTTCCGACAATTCTTGGATGAGGAATGGAATCTTCCACTCGTCTTCCCAATCTTTGATCACCATGTTGATGTCTCCCTCTATTATACAGTAGCGCACTTGTAGCCACTTCTTATTGGGGTCCTTCCATGCCTGTATCCACATCGCATGTTGCGTGGCCTTGAAGTTGGCGATATCTCGATACCGTGTGACCGTCTGTGGTGTTATTCTCCACATGTTGGAGATGGCCTCCTACATGTCGTGAAGGTATCCTTCGAATACAGATGTGTTCATTTTCTTATGCTTAGTATCCAGCATGACGCCAAGTGATAAATACTTCGCTCCAAAATTTGGCTTGGGTCTAGTGCCGAAGAATGTGTAACTTGGTTCCTTCCATACCATGATAGATATTAACATGAGTAGCCATGAGTAGTGAAATTATTTTCCGAGATCCTGCACATCCTTCCAGTTATCCAGAAACAAATTCAGGAGATAGGGTGCCCAACTGACTAAGGTTCCCTCCACACACTGAGCTACTACTACGACGACCCGGGCCAAAACTTCCTCCCTGTGACACTTTCGTAGAAATTTGCAGGCCAATATTTTTGCGGCCATTTGTGTTGCGACATCATTGATCCTCTTGATTATGATTCCTCATGTCCCCCTGTCAGTACCATACTTCTTATTCATTTCCTCTGCAAGTGCTTTCTCCTTTGTCCTATTGTCGAGGAATTGCATGGGATCCATGCCCCTGGATGGAAACCCTGTGATGTGCGCAATAAGATTTATGTCTATCGAGATGAGCTTGTCCAACCAGATGTCCCCTCCATGTGTGACTACCAATAACTATTTGACACAACCACTTGCGTATTGTCCTTTGCCAAAGGTTGGTAGATACAGCAGACCTAAAATCCCAGTTTTCTCCAATCTTGTTGCCCATTGGAGTGGTTGGTCAATTGGTTCCCCAACCGCATTCACTCCCATAGTCTGTCAGTATACCCTCTTTGCGAATTCCAGCAACTTGTCAGTGTCTACCATATTGTGATCCAATTATTTGAGCTTCTCGGTATGACCCAACAAATCTGGTTTTACATGTACCTCATATGGTATTCACGGTAAAATGAGGGTTGCGACGGGTTGCTTGCGAGGTGACCTAGGTACCTGCTTCTTGTCTTTCTTTGGTGGTGGCTGTCTCGAGGTTCCAACGGTCATCGTTTTTACTTCGGCATACCATTTTGGACAATTCATGACATATTCTATTGTTCCTTCTGGTGGGTGGTTTGACATAGTTGTTTGGGATTCGTCTGGCTCGATTATTGCTTCCTGATTCGTCGTCATTCCATTGACTCTCTGAGCTGCTTCAGTGTTCTCGAGTTGTGCCTCCTTCAGGATTTTTGTGTCCTAGTTTTGTTGTTCCTGTACCTCTACTGGAATATCTACATTCATGATCTCTGGTATTGGTTTTTGGCTTTCTTCCACTACGTGTGTGGGGTTCACTAGTGTTGTATCAGGCGATGGGATTCCGCCAACATTGACAACCTCCGACAGTTGTTGGTCACCTTCATCCAATTGTACTTGTGATAGGGTTCTAACTCTGGGTTGTCTGGCATTATGTCTTGCTTCTTCTTGCTTTGGTGGTGCCATGGTGGTGAGTGTTGAACGTTTTCTGATTTTGAATGGTCTTTATGAGCTCTATGAACTCCGCTCTGTGCTCCTTTGCCTCTATCTCCCTTTGTTCGTTCTCTTTTCGCAAATAGGATACTTTCTCCCGCGTATGTGTATTGTATGGGCATCATATGAAACTTGTTTAATACGCTACCTTAATTATGGGTTCATTGCACCTCTGGTTCTTTCGTACTTTCCATTACTCTCACTTTCCATCTCTAGTTGGTGCAATTAATGTGGTGTCCCATCGATCCTTTCCTTCATTCAATTCTGTATACCTTTGTCTTTTCGTACTGGTTTTGTCATCTTTTCGTTTCCCGCTTATTTCCACTTTTGACCTGGTTGTTAGCCTTATCCTTGCCAAGTTTTTATTCCTAAGTGTGCATGCTTCTTCTTATTTCAGAACACTCTACTTCTATTGCTACTATTTAGTATCATATTTTCTCTCTCTCTCTTTTTTTTGTTTTTTACTGTGCGGTGGGTGGTCGACTATCCTTATACAACTTCAATCAGCTCTTGTTGATCATCCCTCTGAGTTCTGAACCTGATAAATCTTTCAACTGTAAATCTCCTCCATCTATGATAGTTTGTACTTCGTACGGTCCTAACTAGTGCATTCTTAGATTTCCTGGTGCTAAAACGATTTGTTGTCATACATTAATAGTAGATCTCCGTCCTTGAAAGTTTTATTCTTGATGTGTCTATCATGCCAAGCCTTGTCTCTTGATTTTTGAACTTGTTGGTGAAATCCTGCTAATATCTGATCTTCCTCCATGGTCATCAACTGATTTAGTCTCTCCTGTACCGTGCCTCGTTCTGTCATGTGCGTAATTGCTGCTATGTGCAGACTTGGTACTAGAAATTCTAATGGCACCACTGCTTCCTCTCCATATACCAATTTAAATGGTGTGTGACCTGTCAATTTTTTTCATGTAGTCCTGTAGGCCCACAATACTGCCAGTATTTTGAAGTCCCAATCATCCCTGTTGACATTACAGATCTTTTTCAGTGCATTCTCTAGGATTTTGTTAAATTCCTCTACTCGGTTGTTTGTTTGCGGATGGTATGGTGTGCTCTTCTAATGATGGACTTCAAACTCCTCAATCATAGCATTGATATTTTTTTGATGAAGTGTGTGCCTTGATCACTCATCAAAACTCTTGGGCATCCAAATCTAGTGATTATTTGTTCAAATAGAAAGTGTGATGTTGTTTACAATCCTTTACTGGTGTTTCTTCCACCCATCGTATTAGGTAATCTGTCACGGTGATGATGTGCCTTGCTCCTGTTATTTTTGTTGGTGGGTTGATTGGTCCGACAAATTCTATTTCCCATTTATCTAATGCCTATAATGTTACCTGTGGTCATAATGGAATTTCATCCCTTCTGTTGGGTTTACCTACCCTTTGACAAACATCGCATCTCTGGCAGTATTCCTTCAAGTCTCTATGATTGGTTGGCCACCATATTCCTACATGCAATACCTTCTGCGTGGTAGATTTGTCTGCGTAATGTCAACCTGTTATTCCTTCATGGGCCTCTACTAACACTCTTGGTATTTCCTGTTCTAACACATATCTGTGCAAGATGTTCTCTGCGCCCATTTTGTATAAATGTCCCGCGATCAGTTGATAATATGCAGCTCGGACTACCAGGTGTTTCTTCTGCATGGTGTTATATTCCTGTGGCATAGTACCTATGATTAAGTACTGAACGATATATGTGAAGTATTCATCAACGATCTAGACTAAAAATAGTTGTGCATTTGGGAAGTTGTCTTCTAAATTTGTAGGTTCTTCTCCATTTGTGAACCTTGATAGGTGGTCATGTCCTGCATTCAGTTTTCCTGGCTTGACTATGACTTCAAAGTCAAATTCTTGAAATGGTAGTAACCATCGATAGATTCGCCCCCCCAACACTGGCTTGTTGACTAGGTATTTCATGGATGAGTGATCTGTGAACATCTTAAAGTGTTTTCCCAATAAGTAATGTATGAATTTCTGTAGTGCGTAGACCATGTCTAGGCCTTCTCTTTCTGTGGTGTTGTAGTTTTGTTTTGATTTTGATAGCTTTCTACTAGAAAAGGCTATAGGGTGGTCTAAATCTCTCGTTCCTGGCTGTGCCAAGATAGATCCAAGTGCTATGGATGATGCATCTACATGTACGTGGAATTTCTTCTCTGAGTCTGGAAATATTAGTATTGGCACGACGACCATCTTTTCCTTCAGGGTATCCAAACCTTGTTGACACTCATTGTCCCACTGAAACTTTGTATCTTTTCATAATAGTTTTTCCATTGGTGCAGTAATCTATGCGTATCCTTTGGTGAACTTTCTATAGTATCATGTGTGTCCCAATGTGGCTCTTAGATGACGGGCTATTTTTGGTGGTGGTAAGTTAACAATTACTACAATCTTTGCAGGATCTACTAGTAAACCTTGTTTGCATACTATATGGCCTAATAGTATCCCAAACGGTGTTTCAAATATGCATTTCTTTATGTTTAGTGATATCTGACACTGTTTTCATCTTTCTAACATCAATTGTAAGACTCATACATGTTGTTTCAACAAACTATAGAATTTTCAATCATCCAAGTATACTTCTAGAAACTGGTGGATGAAGTCCTTAAATGAAGCAATGACTACTCTGGAAAATATTTTTGGTGCATTCTTCAGTCCAAATGACATAACTGTGTACTAGTAAGATCCCCATTCTTTCACAAAGGTGGTCTTGTATCTGTCTTTCTGTGCTATCTTAATCTGGTTGTAGCCTGAGAATCCATCAATGAATGAGTAAGCTTCATGTCCTCCTACATTCTCTAACACTTCGTCCGTGAAAGGTGTAGGGAATGGGTCATGTCGGCATGCATCATTCAACTTCCTCAAGTCTATGCATATTCGTATTCCTCCTTGTTTTTTGTCCTGAAATACCATTGGGCTTATCCATTCATATTCTTCCACTGGTTCTATGATTCCGGCTTCGAGCATTCTATCAATCTCAGTTTTGACTTTCTTCTTGTATATCGGGTTCAATCTATATGGTCGTTGTCTGATTGGTCTTGCTTCGGCTCTGATTGGTATTTTCATTTCTCCTAGCTCTCCTGTTATACCCTTAATCTTTTTAAATTTCATGGGAAACATGTCATTGTACTTGTGCAGTAACTCTCTTATGCTTTCAACTATTTGTTCATCCCAGTAATCTCTGATGCTGGCCATTTTGGGATTCTCAGCTATCCCAATGTTGAATTTATTTACCTTGATTGGCACGGAAATAACTTCCTATTCTATAGGCAGACCTTCCACTTCTCTTTCTCCTTACTCTTCCTCAATCTGAATATCGCGCGGATCATCTTCATCAAGTGCATCTTCATGCACATGGTAACATGACAACAGTTCCTTGACTGTCTATTTATTTCGTTGTTTCTCTTTTGTTATGATCTCTACTTCTGGTTCCTTGCTGAGTATCACCCTTCTTATCTTTTTAAGAGATGCGTCTATGTTGGGGTTCTCATGTTTGAATGAGAAAGTGACTGTAAAATTCTGTTGTAATACCGTCTAGGTCGCAGTTGCTCTGCGGTGTTCCTGGTCTATATACTAGTTTGTTGGTATGCCTTCTAGAGTGTGTATAAAATAATAGCGCCATTCCTTTAGGGGTGTCAATTTCCACAACGTTCTGCACTTCTCTAAGTGTTCCACTGGTGCTCCCTGTCCATTGTACTTTTGTTGATTCTTGTTGTCTTTCTGTTCTACACAGAACCTTATGCGTAGTAACCGCTTACATTGGTACCAATCTGTGATCGTTTCTTTGTGTGCGCCCCACCATCTTGCAGGTGTGGCCTTGAGTGCTATATCAAGTGCTAAGAGTATTCAATTCTCTAAAACTTCATCTCTGTACTGTGTCAGGAATATTTCCAGATCATTTATTCGGTGGAAAATGGGTGGTTCTCTTATCTTTGTACCTACCCATCTTACTGCGCGGTCTATTCATGCACATATTCTTATGGAAACTTCCTGTAAACTTTGTTTCCATTTCTCTAAATCGTTGTTTGAGTTTTTTGCACATGAAGTAATGTTGGGCCAACTAAGTACCTCATTTGCAGATGGGTTTCTGTAATCTTTGTCGTGCACATTTGTTCTGTACAACTGGTTGATTTCCTATAACTCTAGTCAAGTGGGTTCTACAAACCTTTCCCCTTCTGATGGGTCTAATGGTGCGATGAACCTGTATTCACTTGACTCGAATGTCATTTTTCATGTCTTTAGATTGATTATGGAATGGTTTTCAAACGCCCATTCCAAGCCAAGCAACGTTGGATAAGGTGTTGCATCATCCACTATTTCAATTACTTCAAAATCTTCTTTAGTGTGCACTCCATCTAGGTATACTATTACTCCCTTAAGTCTATCGATTGGTAGGACTCTATGCTAGTTTTCTAATTTCAATTTGACCGGTGAGTATCCTAATGTGGGCTCTCCCTTGCATTTCCATGTCTTCTTTGGTAATACATTGACCTCATATCCCAGATCCAGTATGATATCTCCCATGTTGAATTCTCGAATGTTTGCATTCAATCTAAACTCCCTACTTGCTCTTCTCCTGGTATGTAGGTGATTGACTGTCTTTTGTTCTAGTTTTCCTTCCATCTCCATAGTAGATATTTCTAATATGTTTTTCAATATTTTTACAGATGATGGATCACTTAATACTTTTACACATGATTGAAAAAAGCCTTTGATTGTACTTACTTGTCCTATGGGACGTATCTCGTTGGTATGATCCAATAACAAAGGCATCTCGTATTTTGGTGCTTCCTTGCTTTGTTGTGCAGTTGAAGTCCTCACAATGTCCTCCTTATGAAATTCTTGTCGGGCTTTCTTAAATATCTCCTTCTCCTTTTGCGCATCGAACTGCTTGCTTACTTGGTTCGACGTTTGTCTTCACCCATTGGTTTTGTACTGGCTCTTGTTGAACTACATCGTTTCCTTTTTTAGCTCCTCCTCTGCGGGTAACTATGTTGATGTTCCATCCTTCATCCCTCTCTTTGACTGAGATCCATTGAACATTCTACTTGTTTTGGTTTCTCTTTTCCTGAATCTTTACTAATAGTGTCGTACATTCTTCGGTATCATGGTCCGATGTGCAACAATACATACATATTGTTGGTGAAAGTGGAAATCCCCTTGCATAATGTCCTGGTTGTTGAAAATTGTGACATACCACTGGTCCTCTACCTCGTCCAAAACCAGGGATGATTTTAAGGATGGAAATTTGTTTTAAAATGTAGAAACCTTGGCGAATCTTACTAATCCTTCATATTCCAACTATAAATGTTTAGTGATATTTTTGTAAAAATATTCAAATTTATAAGGATTTTATATAGTTTTTATAAATTTTTTGCAATTTTAAAGGTAAAATAATTTTATCCTATAGAATTTGGGCGAATCATTTTTAAAATAACGAATCTCGTTTTTGGAAAAACCATGGAAAATTAGCTCATGAGCGAAATTTAGCCCCTAAAATCATCCATGTCCAAAACCTCCTCTTGCTCGTCCTCCACCTCTGTAGCCTGCTCGATCTCCTCTTCGCACATTATACTAGGGTGCCTAATTGTACTGCACGGTATTGTACTGAGGTTGTGTTGTGTTATACTGTGTCTGTGTGGTATTATATGATTGTTGCACAGTATTATACTATTTTTGCGCAGTGTTGTATGGAGCTAGAACTTGGTTAAATTGTGGTGCGGCTTTCCCCGTCATCATTTCTTCCTGCACTCTATAGGCATCTAATGTCCTTTCTCGCATCAACTCCATTGTTCTACAATCTTTTTCATCATGGCCCATTGACTTACAAAAGTTACAATATGAACTCTTTGGGACTGTCTGGTATTTATGCATCATTGAGCAATGATATGGATCGTGACTGGGTTTCTTGCAGATTTCTCACCATACACTACTACATATTGAAATTTTTTCTACAGAAGTACTCTTTCGTCGCAACATGCAAGAGAAAAAGTTCATGTTTTCTAAATCCACCCTGTATTCGTCGCTATCTCGACGCACGTACTTTGACTAAATTAATATGGTCAATGTTCATCGCAAGAGTGGCGAATATAGTTTGTTCATCGCAATAGCGATGAATGACCTAACGTTAAAATTGACATTTAAAAATGACTTAAAATAAATAGGTAAAAAAAAGAAATATTTTTAGGTCACGGTCGTCGCAATTGCGACGATTGTGACCTAAAACTGGACTATAAATATTTGACGATTTAAAGATGTTGCGACAATCTTTCTATAACAACAACGGTTCCGAAAGGGGATTTTCATGTGGAAGAATGTCGCAGAATGTTGTTAGAGGTGGGGAAAAAAGTAAAGTGGGTGAAAAGGGTGATGGTAGATGTTATTGCCCTTGTAAAAATTGTTGCCTCGTATGTCCCGTAAGAATTTTAATAGGAACAACTACAAAACATTGTAGGAAATATGGGCACATTGATGGCGGATCGAATGAATATCATCCCATGGTAATTAGCTATATATTCATTATCTTTTTTTTATTTTGTCAATTTTATATACAATTATATATATATATATTGTTTGAATGTTTGTTATAGTATACACTAATTTTGCATGGTTGTTTGTAATTATAAAGTTAGAGTTGCCCTCTAACTTTCTAGAGAATATTGCACCAAGTATTAGTAGAAATGATGTTGTACAAGCTGAGGAACATGATCATCATGACCAAGCAAATTGATGTCGGAGCATCGTAAACAGTCAAGCGAGCGTGGAGGCGAAATACAGATGGAAAGCGCAACACACATTTTTTGTCACGTTTTGAAATGTTTCGAAAGTTTAAGGGAGATGATATTATAGTAATAGCTAGAAGGCGTACCTTGCATTTATATCTTGGAGATTGTAAAACAGATCATGAGCGATTTTCTCTCATCTGTCGATGTAAATGGCATTTAAGCCAAGTTAATAAAAGTAGGTAGGTTTGAATTAATAGATTAGACAGTTTAGAGAGTAGGAGGGAAAATGAATATAGACACCCTCACCATTGTATCGTTATTGTGGAAACATTAGCATAGCACAGAAGAGAAGAGAGTTGTAGAGAAGAATCCATGTACAAGAGCTTTGAATTAATATATGAAGCTTTGAATCAGATTTCATGGTGTTATGATGTTTGTTGTTTACATATGTTGAATGGTATGCTTACAGTTATTTTATTCTCTCTGTTATGCCTTTGTTGTTATTCTGTGTTGAATGTATGATTTCATGCTAAGTATATGAAGTGAGAGACAGAGAGAGAATGAGTTTCAATTGTTTCTCTTCCTGAGTGAGAGAAGTTCCTGCGAGGAGTGCAGTGAAGCATCCGCAAGGGGTGCGTTGACGAAGTTTTGAGTTTTACCTCAGAAAGCTCAGGAGGGATACCGCCATTCTCATTCTAACAGAAGTGCAGGAGGAACAGAGAAGCCATGCAAGGAGTGCGCAAGCTATTGGAAGTCTTAGGACTTATCAACTAAAGGAAGGATTGAACGATTGTTGTTGCCGAGACAACACAGAGTCGAAGAGATCAAATACCCAAAAGTATTTGATAGATTGCCGCAAGGATTGCGTGTAGGAGTTATTTCGAGGCTTGAAGTTGCCAGAGAAAGATCATGAGGGATTACAACTTTGAAGTGTTCAAAGAGAGGCAAAGATTGATAATGTCTCGTAGAAGTTAAGTTCCAGTGGAAGAAATTTGGTTCATTTCACCGAAGCTATCAAGGAGAAACGAGTGGTCAGAATTCTCTGAGGAGAAATTTCGAAGTCGTGAGGACCATAGGATCTAGAGAAGATGCAAGGTGGATAAGGGAGGACGAACCCATCACTTTGGTATCAGAAATCAACATGGATCGTCGATCATGGTAGTGGAGTGCAAGGATCATTTCAAAATTTGGGATTTTGAAGTGGTAGGGAACGGTAGTTGAAGGCTCGTTCAAGTCCCGAAAGCCAGGAAGAGGGACACGTGGCGATATTCCACATTAGAGATAGAAATAATTTGAGTGGGCAGGTGGCATGTCTTCATCAAATAGGCAGAGTCAAACCTTGTTGGCGGTTTCAGGGTTTTGGAGGTCGAAGGACTGGGAGCCCTGCATCCAGATTCCCGAAGTCGCAAAGTCCAAAACCCCGATGAAGTGAAAAGTTATGTGGGAAGATAACCCTTCCTGAACACATCGGAATTTGACAATTCGGGTTTCGAAGGTTGTAGAGATAGGAACCCTCGACAATAGGGATCGCAAAATCATGAAACTCGAAGTCCCAGTTCGGCGAAGGGCGCGATCTTACTGAGATCAGAAGTCTTGAGTGGTGCTTTGTGGTTGATCCCACGGGGAATACTCAAAAGGACCTGTGGATACACCGTCGAGTGTGTGTGGGATTCCCTGTGGAGGAACCGAAGAGTCAATCGGACTCAAGGGGCAGATTTAGAACGATCTTGAGTGGACTTCGGCCTTAGGGTTTGGGGTCTGCGTTAGAAGTGGTATCAGAGATTGAATCTGTTTGTATATTGCAGATAGAGAGAGTGAGAGGAGAAACAGTACTCTAATACATATCATAGCATAAAAAGAGTTATTTTCTTTCTGTAGCGGAGAAAAGAGAAAAATTTTCAGCCATGCCGCCGAGAAGAAGAGACAGACCAATGCCCGATCCAGCAATGGAAAGGGAAATGCGTGAACTACGTGCCAGGATTGATGCTATGGAGACAACATAGAGGCACATAGTTGATAATGGGGATATCAGTGAGGCTGACAGTGAAAATGAAGTTGGACACGAAGAATAAGTCATAGTCGAAGATGATGCAGACGAACACCTATTCAGGGTTGTTGCAAGGATAGGTGCTAGAGAAAAAATGGACATTCCAGTATATGAGGGAAATATATATGTTGAAGAGATTCTAGACTGGATTAGAGCTCTGGATAAATACTTCGACTATGAGGATGTTTAGGAAGACAAGAAGGTCAAACATGATGTCACTAGACTTAAAGGACATGCAACACTATGGTGGGATGAACTGCAGGCTGATAGACGCTGCAAAGGAAAGAAGAAAATTAAGAGTTGGGATAGAATGGTTGTGAAGATGAAAGGCAAATTCATACCCAAGGATTATCAAATCACTTTGTTTCAGAGGATGCAAAATTTGAGACAGAAGCTGATGTTAGTGAAAGAATACACTGAAGAATTCTACAAGATAAACATCAGAGCAGGTCATCGGGAAAGTGATGATGAGAAGGTTGCCATGTACATGAATGGTCTAAGATATGACATTCAAGATGAGATGAGCATTATGATCATTCAAAATGTGGAAGATGCTTACCAGATGGCTCTGAAAGCTGAAGAGAAGCTGAGCCGAAAGCAAGGTCAAAGAGGTTGAGGAAGAAGTCAAGCCAGAGGTAAGACAATTGCCCAAGACATAACTCAGAAATCTAAAGAAGAAGGGAAGAAACCTCAAACTCAAACAGAGAGAGGAGGAAGCTCACAAAGAGGGAAGTATGTTGATAGAAACACTTTTCCTCGAGCTAGAGGAAGATGAAGAGGCAGAGGAGGTGAAGTGAAATGTTTTGTCTGTGGGAAAAATGAACGTAAATCTTATGAGTGTCCAGATAGAAACAAAGAAGGTGGTGAGACTCACATTGTTGAATCTCCAGGATGGAATGTTGAGGTAGAATATGCTGAGGGTGGAAGATCCTTGATGATTAGGAAAGTTCTCTTAACGCCAGAAAAAGAGGCAGAGAACCCAGCCCAAAGAAATAGTCTGTTTCGGACTTCTTGCAAGACTAAAGACATAGTATGCAAAGTCATCATGGACAGTTGTAGCACATACAATCTCGTTTCTATAGATATGGTAGAAAAGATGGAGCTGGAGACTATCGTACATCCAAGCCCATAGAGAGTTTCATGGCTACAAAAAGGACATCAAGTAAATGTCACTAAACAATGTTTAGTTGAATTTAAAATAGGGGGATAT
>SNQJ01S0001868.1:8168-26996 GCA_010110895.2 Picea sitchensis
GACACAGGTATATTTTTAAATCTAAAGATGAAGTGTTCGGCAAGTTCAAGGAATTCAAAACCTTGATGAGAATCTTCACGAAGAAAAATTAAAATATGGAATCAAATAATGGAGAATATACCTCAAAAGGTTTGTGAACTTCTACAAAGATATTGGGATCAAGCGGACTCACTTCCTATAATCCCCGACAAAACGATGTAGCTGAACTTGAAAGAAATTTATAGATATGAGCTGTGAAGACTATGATCCATGATCAAGATCTTCCCTATATTAGCCCATGGGCAGAAGCAACAATGGCGGCTGTATATGTGTAGAACCGATTGTCCCATAGTGCGCTTGGTCTCAAGACACCAAAAGAGACCTTCCCCGCTTGGGAAAGAAGCCTGAGGTAAACCATCTCAAAAATATTTGGCTACCTTGATGTTTATTCATATATCGAAGAAGAAACATGGAACCTTGAGAGAGGAAAGAAAGGAATATTTGTGGGATCTTGTGAGGTCTCCAGGCCTTCAAAATATACATACCAAGTCACCATCATATTGAGATGTGAGGATGTGACCTTTGATGAAAATACAACGCTCAAGAAATCAAGAAAACGCCAGCTTGAAGAAGGCATAATCCCGAGCTGCCGGTGAGGAGGTTCCGAGCACTTGAAACCAATGGGGAAGTCGTAACTTCCCCTAATGAGAAATTCTGAAGACCATGATATATCCGAAGTTCAAGAACCTCCTGGATGGCGATCCTTCATAAAAGGAAACCCGACTTGGGCTGAGAGCTTATTCAAAGATGGAAAGAAGTATGGTGTTCGAGAAGGAAAGAACTTCTGAGGCAATTGAAAAAGACCAAGACTACATTCTCAGTTATGTTTGACTGATGTGTGATCTTCAGAAGACCTTGCTGAAGAAGCCATTGGAGGAAAAGAATGTTGAGATGCCACTGCACAAAAGGAATACCAATCCATAATGAAGAGCGAAGTATGGAAATAGTTCCCCAAACCGAAGAGTAAAGATGTGGTAGCCTCCAAATGTCTCTTCAAAATAAAAAACGTAATATTGATGGAAGTATTGAAGTATAAAGCAATATTTGTGGCTAGTGGCTTTTCCCGGAAGGAAGGCATTGACTATGAAGAGACATTGGCTCTTGTAGCCAGATACGCCGATCCCGAACCATCATAGCTGCTATGACTGATGAAGTGAAGCTTCTGAGATGGATGTGAAAATGACTTTCCTAAATGGTGTCATCCCGAAGAGAAGTGTATAGAGAAACAACCTCAAGAAGTTTAGGAAGTGTATATAGAGCAACCTCAAGGATTTGAGGTTGAAGACAGGAAGTCTCATGTCTGCATATTGAAGAAAGCCTTATACGGATTGAAGCAAGCTCCTAGAGCTTGGTATGGCCGTATAGACAGTTTCTTGACGAGCTTAGGCTTTACTAAGAGTAAAGCACACTCTAACCTCTACTTCAAGGTCATGAACGATGAGCCAGTAATATTACTGCTATATGTGGATGACTTATTCTTAACTGGAGAAGAAAAGCTCATCACTGAATGTAAGAAGAGACTTGCCTTAGAATTTGAAATGAAAGACCTTGGCCTAATGCATTATTTCTTAGGTCTTGAGGTATGGCAGAGTCCTGAGAGGATCTTCCTTAACCAAGGGAAGTATACATTCGAAATCCTGAAGAGATTCGACATGCTGGAGTGCAAGTCCATGAATACACCCATGGAAGCGAAGATGAAGCTGTTGGTCGACACTTCGTTAGAGTTGATTGATGCCACACTGTATAGACAGATTATTGGATCACTGATGTACCAACACAACTCAATAACATGTATTATGTGAAATAGTAGGAAATACAACTGGCATGCGGAAAGCAAAGAAACTAATCATCAGCTAAATCTTGTGGATCATCACTAGAATACAATGCAAAACAATCGTGAAATACCCGTGATCAGAAGGAGTGAATGGATATGCAACATGCATGGATAGATTTGCTACATGCGGCTTCAGAAGCTCACGACAACTGCTGCAAATGACTGAGATATTCACCCTAGTGGCTACACTTGCCTGATCGGCCTGAAAATTGTCCCAAAATGTGCGCCCTGGCCTCTAAGGTCCTCCTGGTATTTGACAGACTGAAGATAGGCTCATTGAAGATCTGAATGGACCCCAAATGAGATCCCCCCAGGGTTTTCCCACCTCCTAAGCTCTGGCAATGCGCCCTGATGAATCCATCGTCAGAATCAGATGATATCTGTCTCAAAATGATTGCCCTAGCCTCCTCTGTAATGGGTCGGAAGGTTTTCCCTGGATCTGGTCCGATGAGTTGTCTGGAACCCTCGATGTACCTCCCCAAGTGTTACGCACTTCCTGGTTGAATGATGTGCAATGATGGATTCCTCCATCAGAATTTGATGATTGATGGCTCAAAAGAGGCGCCTTGACTCCCTCTCAACTGGGTCGGAAGGATATGGCGAGATTTGCTCCAGTCTCGTCTAGCTACACAAAACTGTGTGTCAAACCCTTGTGCCCTCACTGGCTGCAATGCGCACTGACTGAACTGGGTCTGTAGAACACTGATATGGCACGGTGAAATACTTGGATGGTACGTTCGATAGGCTAGGGTGTGTCTTCCAACACCGAAATTGATTTGGGGTGGTGGTTTCCTCTAGAAATCCACAAAACATATGCTCAGGTGGACTTCCTCCTCTGGAACCTGTTTCTCAATTCACAAATCAATGATAATGAGGAATTAGGCGAATTCCTTTTCCTATACCTCCACCGATCTATTTTGTCATTGACATCACTTAAGCTAGGCGCCTTACTCCTAAGTTGAGTATGATTAATTAATTAAATCCCCCCTGAAACACCTTTTTCTTCTATTTCTCCGTTGACTTTGGCTTAAGTGACTTTGGATTTTTTGGCTTATTTCATCGTTTAGCCTTTATTCACCCTTATTTCTCCCTTTGTTTCCTGTCTGTGCCTGACTATAGTCTACGGGAATAGATAGACTACTAAGTCACTCCTTGCTGAGGCTATTCTTGGGAATAGGACATCACAGATAAACGGTAAACAGCTCCATCAAATCGTAGATGCGCTGATCTTGTGAGTAAGAGGGTTTTCTTGATCTTATAATGATGTACTATGTATATTTTGATGTAAATGAGGTTTGCCAATTAGCTTTAACCTTCTCTTTATCAATGAATCCATGAATCTTTTTTCAAAATAAATTTTAAGATCCTTATATTATTTACCCATCGATAGTTATTTTATTCTGGATATCGAGTACATTTTACAACATAGATCTATAGTATTGTCAATTTACATTTTGTGCTTTCGCTTATATTATCAACTGAAATTAGCAAGGCTGGTAAAACATTTCTCCTCAAAATGAAGTAGACACTATTAAAGGGGACACAATTAGAGGAGCTTGATAGTGAATCGGGAATTTTTATTACCCCCCTTTTATCTCTTGTTTTCATTCTGTTCTCTGCCCAACTAAATTTTGAGAGAATGTGACTTCCTGTTTTGCTTTCCTGCTTGTAGACTTGTACAAAAAATGGACTGGACTATATTCATTTGATAACTGTTTGTTTCATCCATTAGAACTCTCTCTGTGCTCAACCTTGTTGAAGCAGTTAAGTTTTAACAGTTTCTAGTCTGTTTTTCAATAGGGACCACATGCTGATTTTTCTGGGCCGACTTCTGGAAGCACGGCATGTGTTGCACTTTTTCGAAATAATCAGCTTATTGTGGCAAATGCTGGTGATTCCCGTTGTGTCCTCTCAAGAAAGGGTCAGGTAACTTTAGTTACTGTGATATGAGAGTTGTTTGCATTCTGGTATTTTCATGCACTTTGGGCAAACATCGAAAATAGTTGTGCCTGTCTTGTATGTAAAGGCAAATAAAGTTGCCAATTTTTGTTCATTGTCATTTTTTCTTGAGTATTTTTCATCTAATAGAATTTTCCTAGTTATGACTCTTATTCATTTGACAGTCATACAACTTGTCAAGAGATCACAAGCCAGAGCTTGAGATTGAAAGGGATCGAATTCTTCGAGCTGGAGGGTTCATTCATGCTGGACGTATCAATGGAAGTTTAAATTTGGCGAGGGCTATCGGTATGTCGCTTAGTCTTGTTTAAATTCATGATGTTGTCAAGTATTTAGATACTGGGAAATTCCAAAAGATTGTGTCTGCTTGCAGGAGATATGGAATTCAAACAAAACAAGTTTCTTCCTGCTGAAAAACAAATTGTAACTGCGAATCCAGATATAAATGTTGTAAGTAATTTAATCCCTTCTGGATGAACTACACCATTTGACCATGCATGAATTTGTTTACTTCGTTTTGGTGTTACAGACCATTTGCAGTGTCAATTCATTGGTTCACATTGTGTATTAATGTAGGTGGAGCTCTGTGAGGATGATGAGTTCGTTGTCTTGGCATGTGATGGAATCTGGTAAGGCAAAATTTCGGCACGTAGAGTCCTTTAATTGTTATGACTTGTTTAGAAGTTGCCTTCTTTGTTCATTTTTATGATAATGTAAATATTTTACTTGTAGCATTAGCTACTTGTTTTTCATCAGATTTGTGTAAGGTAACAGTATCTTGTGGGACAATCAATCTTGGCTCTAGGTGTTACCTCCTAAAAGATATATCTGGTGTGCATGCTAGCTACCAATCAACGACTTTGGAACTCCCTGTTAGAATTTCACTGCTTTTAAACATTTTTAATGCCAGTTTTTTCATGCCTATTTCCTAATCAACAGAATCTCAGTATTACCCAGTCCATTGGACCATTATAATAAACCCAAAAGGAAACCCATTCATTACTGAACTAAATTACTGAGATTTGGATATGGATCTGCCAGATTTTTGAAACACCAGGATCCGGATATGTCTGGGAAATGGCAGGCACAAACAATTTAAATATATTTTTACAATTTGTAAAAATAAAACTTTGAATATAAAAAATATAAAATTTTAAATATATGACTTATATAATTTGAAAATATAATACTTATATAAAATAGTTAATGTATTAAATTTTAACTACTAAATCGCTTTATGAATAAGTGAGTTATTATTTATTTATCTCTTGTTCGATATCATAATAAATCAATATATTGTAATAGAAATATAAATTCATAAATTTTAATTTATACTTTAATATATAATTTATAAATTATAATATCAATAATTTAAGATTAAAACATAACTTAGAAGATTATATGATCTAATATACCCTCATGGGTATGGGGTTAAACTGCAACCGGGGGTAGTGTTTGGTTTTATGTATGGGACAGAGGCTAGATGCTACTTGAAAGCACATGACCCCACTACTATAGCCTCAACAGTGACAGTACAAGATACTGGCTTTCTTGCAGATACTATCTACACTGAAACCACCTTTTTGGTTTTGGGAATAAGACCTAAAACTGCTTCTAACTAGCTAAGAGCTCGTCTTCCTCGTGATAGAATTGGTAGCTCAGAGGTACTTATGCATTGGCGGTGCCCAACATGCGGAAGTGACCGAGCACACTTTCTTCCTAGTGACTTTATAATATGTTTTTATAAAGTAACTTTATAAAGTGTTTTTATAAAGTTGGGTCTTTTAATATTTTAAGTGTAAAAGTGACTTTATGATGTTATGGGTCACTTTAGTGACTTAAGTGACCTGAACGAATGATTAAGTTGTGACCGTTGATCTCATGATGGCAAGATCTAATCTTGACCATCAATCTCATTGGAAGACCAAGGGTTAGGGAAGTTACACTTTCAAATTAGATAAAGGTAGTTCATGAGGAAGAGAGCGGAGCACTTTTGAGGAGAGAGAGAGGGAAGTTGAAGAGGCAAGACTTTCTAGAGAAGTTCTTTGCTTGGAGGGAAGAGCTACAGCAAGGGGTTTGACACACATCCATAGGAGAGGGATAGACATACAATCCAAGGAGCTAGTTCAGCATCAAGTACAGTCCGTGCAACTGATACAAAAGGGGCCGTACAACTGTGTTTGCTGGACATACAACAAGGTGGCACAAAAATCGAGGTTGTTAGTTAACAACAGATTGACACAATTTTCTATGCAGTTTGCTGAGGTTATTCTGTTCTGTACCATACAGTTGCTCTTGGCATGAGTTTCTTGGCAGTTCTGAGATTGTTTGTCGTAGTTTGCTGGCAGTTCTAGGCTGTACAGTCAAAGCTATTTTCCCAAGACACAATCTGGCACTGTTTTCTAGAGGAATAACTTGCCGAAGTGAGAGATAAGTCTGAGTATTTTATGCTCATGCTATTGCTGTTGTAAAACTCTGATTTTTCACTAGAGCTGAATAAAGAACTATTCTCCTTAAATCTGTCTTTCTTTTCCTGAGTATTCTTCAAGTGGTATTGTTCATATTTTTGTGCCAAATGAGGTTTTCTGTTTGCTGTTAAAGAGTTATTTCTGCTGCCATTTTATTTCAGAACTTATCTATTAGTGTTTCTGTTCATAAAGTACAGTTGTGTGGCTGTTGAAGCTTTATAGGAGGCTGAAATCTAATTTAGACGAAGTGTTATTCTGAGATATATATATTTTTAACGCCTCGAACGTAAGGAAACAGGTTAATAGCCCAAGACATAGACGCATCTCGCAGAGGTAGAAGTCTGCCTCCTTACAGACCATGAGCAGGTTATTTTAGGTGGCATGGTTTTCCTTGAATAACAGTGATGAGTCAGCCCACATTTGTGGATAGTAGCCAGTGATGGCTGTCCTCGTTGCTGGTTGACAACTGAGTTATGATAGGTTTTTCTACCTTCGACAAAAAAAAAGATCTAATATAGAGGAGACCAAAATTTGGTGAATACAAAGTGGCAGATCTTTTTTTTTTATTTTCATATTAAAAAAACAAAATTGCAGGATCCAGATATGATGCTTGGGATCCATTTTACGACTGAGGGGATCTGTTTTTTTCTGTGCAGGAAATAGATATGAAATGGATCCAGGCGGATCCTGATCCAGATCCGATTCAGGGATCCATGGATCCATCCTAGGACTGATGGATCTGGTAACAGAGCTACTTAAGCATAATGATGAGAATTTGACAGCAACTTCTAATGCAACACACTGAGCATAAGGAAATGCACCAAAATTACAATGCATTGGCATGTGCAGGGAATAGAGAAGGCAGTGCACACAAACAAAGATACATTAGTGATTTCTTAGCATTTGATAGGAGGTTGAAGAGGGGACATCACTGGAAATCTATGTCACTTGGAATAGGTAAATGGTTATGGGTTTTGGAAATGGCACTTTCAGAATTTCAGGAAACAGGAAATGGGACGCACATGTCAGAGGTCAATGAAGAATGAAATTTGGCTATTAATTTAATTAAATTTAAATATTAAAGTCCACTGGTGGCCAGAAATGGCCAATGGGACTATAAAATGTACAATTAGTAAGCATTCGAAGTGCTAAGCCATCTTCATAAGAACTAAAAAAGAAATAGAAGGGGCGAGCTCTCTGTGGGAGGCTTGTGTCCACATGTTGTGACATGGTCAACCATGGATTGAGGAAGGATCTAACTACAATTTAATATTCTTTCTTTTACTTGTCTTGGAGGTAGTTAGCGAATAATATTTGTTTATTGTATGAGAGAAGGGACTCCCTATATAAAGAGGAGCTCTCTCTTGTTGATGTTTTGGTAGCTGCGGGAGGTATTTTCCTCCTAGACAACTTTTCTTAGAAGAAGAGAAGATTCCAGAAGTCAAAGGAAGACCATTGAACAGTGGAAGAAAACCCTAGAAGAGAAGTCGGCCCACCAAAAAGGAATAAAGTGAAGTTGGAACCTCCAGAAAGAGAAGTCGGCTCACAGGAAAAGATAAAAGGGAAATAGGATTTCCTAGAGAAGAAGTCGGCCCCAACTAAAGGACTATAAATAAGGTGACGCCTTGCTCATTTTTACACACTTACTCCCTCATCTCTCACTCAAGAAGAAGGCGCTAGTTTGAGGCAAGGAAGGAAGATGCAACACTACAACTCTTGGAGATTCTTGGTTACTCTTGGTGGTGGTTTCTATCTTGTGCGCTCTCCTTGAGAACAGGTGCGCTATCTCTGTATGGTGGTGCTGCTGCAACTACTTGGTATGTTAGCTCTATCTTGTGTGCTAGCCTTGTGCTAGGGTTTCTTCATTGTCTGTTTTCTCGTAAGAGTTGGTTTATGGTTGTTTTTTTTTGGACGAAATCTATCTAAGAAAGGTTGGCTGGGTTTTTCCCAGGATAAACTCTTGTGTCTTCTTGTACTTGTTTATGCTGCTCATTTTTCGGTACATGGTATAACTGTTAATGTAAAAGAAGATCTAAGAACACTAGTAAATCTATTGCGCTGAAAATTAAGAAAATCTAACATGTTGCCAGAGTTGGTTACCTTCAAAACAGTCTAACAGCTGGAAGGAAAGATCTTGAGATTTGCAGTTGCACAATTCTTTTGTCAAGCTCGTTGAGCACTTGTTCCAAGTTGTTGGGACTAATCCCACTTCAGAGCAACTCGTCCAACCCTAGTGCACTCATTGCAACACTCAGATTGTAGAAGTTTGAAATTTTGGATTTTTCAGTCCTAGGGTTTCTACCAGCGAAAATGATTACCAGTATAAGAGTTGAGGATAGACTGGATGGAACAGATAACTTCAGATCGTGGAAGCATAGGGTACTCCTCATTCTAGAAGAGAATGAGTTGTTGGATCATGTCAAGAAAGTTCTCCCAGAACTAGAAGAAGCAAACGCCAAGGCAAAGTTTAAGAAGAATGAAATCAAGGCCAAAAGGATCTTGACAGATTCAATCAAAGATCACTTGATATCCAATGTATCAGAATTGAAGACACCAAAGGAGATGTTTGATGCCTTAACTAGGCTATATGAAAGCAAGAACACTAGTAGGAAGCTAACCCTAAGGCATCAACTCAGAAACATGATGATGAACAAGTCAGAAACAGTGTCCAACTACTTCATGAGAATTTCACAGATCAAGGACCAGCTCGTAGCTATTGGAGACTTGATGGACGATGCAGAGCTTGTGACTAGTACACTTAATGGTTTTCCATCTTCTTGGGACCCATTTGTTCAAAGAATTTGCGCAAGAAGTAAACTGCCCAAGTTTGACAAATTGTGGACAGACTCTACCCAAGAAGAATCTAGATTGATATCTAAATCACATAAGAAAAATGATGAAGAAAACCAAGATCTTGATGCTCATGTGAAGAAAAGGAAAGAAAGAAGAAGTACTAGTCCAAAGAAAACTAGAAGACCACACCATAAGAAGGATGTCTCAAAAATTAGATGTTATAATTGCAAGAAGTTGGGACATTATTCCTTTCAATGTCCTCATGGGAAAGGGAAGAGGAAACATCATGCACATGCAACAGATACGAAAGAGGCCACATCTCAGAAGAAGGCAAAGGAATCAAAGGATGAAGAATATGTATTTGTTTCAGCTCTCACTGGCACTATGACTCAAGGAAGTGATATTTGGCTCGTGGATAGTGGTGCTTCCAAGCACATGACTGGTTTCAGAAGTTTCCTTACAAAATTGACAGAGAGGAGTTCATCCCTTCAGGTGGATCTTGGGGATGATTCCAGGCACGCGGTCAAAGGAGTAGGAGAAGCCTCCTACCAACTTGATTCAGGTAACTCTATCTCAATTAAATATGTGTTGTTTGTACAAGGCTTAAAGAAGAATCTTCTTTCTATTTCTGCTTTAGAAGATAAAGGTTTCAGGGTAGTGTTTGTGGATGGCCAAGTTCTTCTATGGCCCAAGAATTCAAGCATAGATTCTGCTACCGTGATTGGTGTCCGAGAGGGAGTATTGTACAAATTGAAAGGACACCAAGAACAAGCCCCTGTGCATAACAATACTAGCTCTAGTGAGCTATGGCACCGAATACTTGCCCACCTAAATTACAAAGAATTACCAGTTTTGAGCAAGATGGTTACAGGTCTACTAGATATGCAAGTAGAATGAGATGGAGTATGCAAAGGATGCGCACTTGGAAAGAATGCCAAGGGAAGTTTCTCAAGCAGTGACAACAGATCCAAAGGAATCTTGGACATCATACATTCAGATGTATGCAGACAGATGAAGGTGCCATCACTAGGTAAGTTTGTATACGATGTCATTTTCATAGATGATTACTCACGTAAGGCACAGATCTATTTCTTGAAAGCAAAAGATGAAGTTTTCAGTAAGTTTCAAGAATTCAAGGCTTTAGTAGAGAATCTCTTTGGAAGCAAGATTAAGATATTGAGGTCAGAATCATAGATAATGGAGGTGAATACACCTCAAATGAGTTTAAAGACTTTTGCAGAGAAGCAGGAATTAAGAGGGAGCTAACAACTCCCTACAACCCCTAGCAGAATGGGGTTGTAGAGAGAAAGGACAGACCAATTGTAGAAGCAACTAAAGCGATGATCCATGACCAAAACTTACCCATGCACCTATGGGAAGAAGCATCCAGTACAACCGTGTATGTCTAGAATATAAGTTCTCACAAGATATTGGGAAACAAGACACCAGAAGAAGTATTCACCGGAAAGAAGCCAAAAGTTAGCCACTTGAGAATATTTGGTTGTCCGGTGTACATACATGTTCCCAAGGAAAAGAGAATGAAGTTGGAACTTTTAGGAAAGAGGGCATCTTCATTGGATACAATGGGACTTTGAAGGCTTACAGAATATACATCCTCGGACATAGATAGATTGAAATAAGTCGGGATGTGACATTTGATGAAGATGAAGCCTTCATAAAGTCTAGAGAGTTTCACATGGATGAAGACAGAGAGGAGTAAGAGGCTCCAAGGGATGCAGTAATGGTTGACTCTACTCTAGAAGAACTCATTCCAGAAGATCAGAATGAGATAGTAGAGCCAGAGAGACCTGTAGATCCACCCAAAGAAGCTACAATTACCAGGAAGAGACCAACTTGGCTTCAGAACACTTTGCAAGAAGCTGAAGGACATGCAGCTCCCAGAGGCTCGTTTAGAGAGAGCAAGAGACCACACAAGTTTTCCAACTATGTGGCGTTGATGAGTAAAATCATTGATTCAAAACCTTCCACTTTTGAGGAAGTTGCTAAGCAGCAAGTGTGGAAGGATGCCATGATGGAGGAGTACTAGTCCATCATGAAGAATGATGTGTGGGAAGTAGTTCAAAGACTAGAGGGGGAAGTCAATAGTGACTTCCAAGTGGATCTACAAGATCAAGCATGTTGCACATGGCAACATAGAGAAGTACAAAGCGAGATTTGTGGCTAGAGGTTTCTCCCAGAAAGAGGGAGAAGATTATGATGAGACATTTGCTCCAATAGCAAAGTACACTTCCATCAGATCTATTATCACTATTGCTTCTGTGATGGGATGGAAATTACACTAGATGGATGTCAAGATTGTGTTCTTGAATGGTGTAATTGAAGAAGTGTACATAGAACAACCACAAGGTTTTTTGATCCATGGGAAGGAGTCCCATGACTGCAAATTGAAGAAATCTTTGTATGGGCTTAAGCAAGCACCCATGGCATGGTATGTCAGGATAGACAGTTATTTGATGAGCTTGGGGTTTACCAAGAGTGATGCAGATCCCAACCTTTACTACAAGGTTGAAGATGGTTGCCCATTGATTTTGTTCCTATATGTGGATGACATGTTCCTCATAGGGGATGAGAAGCTCATAGTTGGGTGCAAGAGGGAGCTCACTTTAGAGTTCGAAATGAAGGATGTAGGTTTGATGCACTATTTCTAGGTCTGATGCACTAAGAGCTTCTGATGCACTATTTTCCTTAGCCAAGGAAAATATATAGTTGAGATCCTGCAGAGATTCAGGATGATGGACTACAAGTCCATGGCCACACCTATGGTTACGAATCTGAAGCTCTTGAGTGATTCATATTCATATTTAGTGGATCCCACGATGTACAGACAGTTGATCAGATCCTTGATGTACCTGGTTAACACCAGGCCAGATGTGATGTCTTGTTCCCAAGAGTAGGCCAGCAAGGAGTGACTTAGTAGTCTGTGTGTTCCCGTAGACTATAGTCAAGCACAAACAAGGAACAATAGGAGAAATAAGGGTGTTTTGGTGGCTAAACGATGAATTAAGCCAAAAAGCGTAGGAAAAGTCACTTAAGCCTAAGTCAACAAAGAATTAGAACGAAAAGGTGCTAAAGGGGGACTTAATTAATTAATTACTCACCTTAGGAGGAAAAGCGCCTAGCTTAAGTGATGTCAATGGTGAATTAGATTGGGAAGAGTATAAAGGGAGGAATTCGACCTAATTCCTCATTATGTTATGATTTGATGTTGAGATATTTGCAGAGGAGGAGGAAATCGACCCCCTTGTTGTTTTGTGGATTTCTAGAGGAAACCACTACCATTGATCGGTTTAGGTGTTGAGAGACACACCCTAGCCTATCGAGATACCAACCAGGCATCTCACCGTGCATTACAGTTATCTAGTTCAGCAATTGCGCAACTCAGCTGGTGAGGGCGCAAGGGTTAGAGAGAGGGTTTGTGTGGCCGCTTGAGATTGTTTAGTATTTGGCCAATTCCTTCTGACCCATTAGAGATCTAGCCAGGGCGCACCTCTTGAGCCACTTGTCGTCAGTTTCTGACAGTGGAATCTCTCGGAAAGAAGAAAACAGTCATTTAGGGCACAACTCTTGAGGAAGCACATTTGGGGTTCCAGGGGACATTCCAGAGTAGATCTGAGGAAACCCTTTCGACCCATTATAGAGGAGGCCAGGACGATCGTTTTGAGCTATACATCGTCATATTCCGCCGGTGGAATCACTAGGGCACACTCATTGAGCCCAGGAGGTGCGCAAACCCCCAGGGGGTGACATTCGGAGCTTCAGAGGTCGGATCTTTAGTCCAACAACCATCAAGGACGATCGTTTTGAGCTATACATCGTCATATTCCGTCGCTGGAATCATTAGGGCGCACTCATTGAGCCCAGGAGGTGCGCAAACCCCCAGGGGGTGACATTCGGAGCTTCAGAGGTCGGATCTTTAGTCCAACAACTATCAAGATTACCCTAGAGGCCAGGGCACTTCTTTTGAGACAGTTTCTAGCTCATTTCAACGGGTATCACCATCAGGGCGAGTTTTGCAGATTCTGCAGCAGTTACCGTGAGCTACCAGACTGCTTTTTGCTGATCTATTCGTGCATGCGCAGACCAACATTCATTCTTCTGATCACGGGTATTTCTTATTAGTTGATTTGTATTCCAGTGACGATCCATGAGATCTAACTGACGATTATTATATCTGCTTCCAGTCATTATTGTATTTCCTGCTTTTTCCTCATTATATATATTAGTGAGCTGTGTTGTCCTTATTTCGCATGCATTGTATTATACTGCTAAGACACTTAATGAATTGAAACACACATGCGAAAATCACCAAGCATGTTCACATAGTAACTCAAACGCATTCAGAAACCCCCAGAGTATCAGATTCAGGGGCAAAACCGTAGTTCAACAATAGATATCCAGATCAGCTGGATCAAGGATATTTCACCAAACATATGCTTTGTAGTGAACACCTTGAGTCAGTACATGGTTGAGCCTAGACATGTACATTGGATAGCAACAAAGCATGTGTTGAGGTACCTGCATGGTACGATTGGATATGGACTTAGATATGTCTTGGATGGTGAAGTGAAGCTGCAAGGTTATACAGAGTCTGACTGGGCAGGGAGTGCAGTGGACCGAAAAGCACATCGGGATGTTGCTTCAGTTTGGGATCAGGTATGATCTTATGGTTGAGCAGAAAACAAACGTCAATGGCACTCAGTATAGCATAGGTAGAGTATATTGCAACCAGTGTTTCAAGCCGTGATGCAGTGTGGCTTCGAAAGTTGCTTGCAAGATTATTTGATCTAGAGTTGGAGCCAACTTTGATATATTGTGATAATCAAAGTTGTGTGAAGCTTTCAGCAAATCCAGTCTTCTATGACAAGTCAAAGCATATAAAGATCAACTATCATTACATCTGAGACATGGTGCAAAGACGAGTAGTGGAGCTCCAGTACATATCCACAAATGAGCAGATAGCGGACATTCTCACCAAGCCTCTGTCTAGAGTGAAGTATGAGTACTTCAGAGACAAGCTTGGCGTGATGCAGAATGTCTACCCTCGTTAAGAGGGAGGTGTGATGTTTCTCCTCCAATAGGCTTCCCCTTTGGCCAAGGGTTTCTCATATCAGTCATGTGAGGTGACTGAGGGAGTAATATGTAGCCTAGTACAAGTCTTTCCTACGCCATGAGGTGGATAGGTGTGAATCAGACTTGTAGCATGGTCTTGGACCATGGTGTAGCTTTGGGGCTATGGTCGTAGTCTTGCCCAGTGGATTGGGTGTGAATAAGATTACTGGGAGAGGGGAAACATCACAACATATTCATGGAGACTATGGCAGTAGTTGTGTGCTACTGGACAACATGCTAGTAGTTGTGTGCTACTTGTTGATTGCTACATAGTCGTGAGGACTATGGCAGTAGCTATGTGCTACTGGACAACATGCTAGTAGTTGTGTGCTACTAATTGATTGCTACATAGTCGCGAGGACTATGGCAGTAGCTATGTGCTACTGGACAACATGCTAGTAGTTGTGTGCTACTAGTTGATTGCTACATAGTTGTGAGGACTATGGCAATAGCTGTGTGCTACTAGACAACATGCTAGTAGTTGTGTGCTACTAGTTGATTTCTATGTAGTCGTGGAGACTACTAGATTGCATGGTAGTAGCTGTGTGCTACTAGTTGATTGCAGCATAGTCGTAGAGACTATGGAAGATGATGGAGCTACTGATGGCATGGTGGTAGCCGTGGGGCTACTAGATGATTGCAAGGTAGTCAGTGGACCACTAGAAGAAAAACATTGTGGAAAGATACCTCCCTAGCTAAGAGGGAGTGTTGATGTTTTGGTAGCTGCAGCCTGCGGGAGGTATTTTCCTTCTAGACAACCTTTCTTAAAAGAAGAGAAGATTCCAGAAGTCAAAGGAAGACCATTGAATAGTGGAAGAAAACCCTAGAAGATAAGTTGGCCCATCGAAAAAGAATAAAGTGAAGTTGGAACCTCCAGAAAGAGAAGGCGACTCAAAGGAAAAGATAAAAGGGACATAGGATTTCACAGAGAAGAAGTTGGCCCCAACTAAAGTGACTTGAAGATAATAAATAAGGTGACTCCTTGCTCATTTGTACACGCTTACTCACTCATCTCCCACTCAAGAAGGTGGTGCTAGTTTGAGACAAGGAAGGAAGACGCAACACTACAACTCTTGCAGATTCTTGGTTACTCTTGGTGGTGGTTTCGATCTTGTGCACTCTCCTTGAGAAGAGGTGCGCTATCTCTGTATGATGGTGTTGTTGCAACTACTTGGTATGCTAGCTCTATCTTGTGTGCTAGCCTTGTGCTAGGGTTTCTTCATTGTCTGTTTGCTCTTAAGAGTTGGTTTATGGTTGGATTATTTTGGACGGAATCTATCTAAGAAGGGTTGGCTGGGTTTTTCCCCCATTTGGGGTTTTCTCAGGATAAACTCTTGTGTCTTCTTGTACTTGTTTATGGTGCTTATTTTTTAGTACATGGTATACTGTTAACATGAAAGAAGATCTAAGAACACTGGTAAATCTATTGCTATGAAAATTAAGAAAATCTAACATCTCTCCATTGTAATTGTTGTTGAGACTATGGGGGATTGAGCTCTCCTCTTGTACTTCATTTGTACACCACATTCTTGGAGCCTTATGGAAGATTGGAGGTATATTTTCATTTTATGTGAGGTTTTCATTTATGTGAGACTAGAGAATCTAGAGTTCTCACACTTTGTAGGAGAGTGTAGTCCCCTTATGGACCTAATTGTTACGAGGTGGATCTTTTGGTGTGCCTATAGGGGAACATTCTTGTGTGAATGAGCACAATAAACCCTTGACATGGTGAACATACACTTCATCAACATGATTGATATGATGAAAAGGCATTAAAGAACCATATGAAGTGATCCCTCATTTTTGAAGAAGGTAAAACCACCCTTCGAAACATATATTTTATGATGGAAGGGTCGACCCTAGTTTCAAAATGGAGAAAAAATCAAAGGGAAATCATAACTTCAAGTTTTTATGAGGTTTTCCTTGACCTAAGTTAAAATAATCATAACTTTTTAAGTTGCTTAATGGTTGGCCTTGACCTTGTTGACCGCCTATTCAACTAGGGGTCAACTCCATGTACCATGAAGAGATGCATCATCAGATGCTAACATGTCGAAGACTATTTGGTTCTACTGGGCAATTTATGCCTCCAACACATATTTTTGTAAACGGGGTTTCCGCACCCCTGCATGGGTTAATAATGTAATAGGTTTGCATGGATCATAGTTAGGTCAGTTACTTTGGGATTTTTTCATTAGGAGAGTTCCTTTCACTAAGGGTTTTTTATCCTCAGGTTATTAATTTGGCTTTTCAGCCTTATTAATTCCCTTGAGTTTTTCCCTCCCACCATGCAATAATTCTTCCAAAGTGATGAAGGGCGTTCTAATAGAGTTATCCTCTGGTAACTAGTGTTTAGGAATGATGTAAATGACCATGTGTGACATCTTAAAAAGTTTCGCGGAATTCTGTCGAGTCTAGATAAGTTTTTTTTAATTAATTAAAATTGCCTAAGGTTGGGTAAATTAATTAATTAATTTTAATTATTTTTGAGCAAATATTGTAAAAACTAGGTCCTTGGGCTTTTGCTAGGGGTATTTGTGCTCAAAAGAAATGGAATGAGACCCCCTACACCCTTGGACCATGTTTCAGCTCAGTTGGACAACTTTTGCTAGGTGTTTGTCCACCAGGTGTTTCAGTCAGTCAAAACAACAATTTTAATTGTTAAGTCATGACATAGGCAAAATGTCATTTTTGTAATTTATGAGCTAATGGGGTAAGTAAAGATGGATAAAGGTGAGAGAGATGATTCCTAACCTACCCAACCCATGTCCTAACCTTTTCACACCCCCTTACCCACTCACTCACTCATACCCTCACGCCCCCTAGGGGGATTTGCGCCCCCCCTCTTGTGAAAACCTTTGAAATGTGATTTAATTGAGTTGTCGGCCCCTCCCTTTAGTAGTACGCCCTTCCTAGCCCTCCACCTCACCCCTTAGCTTGGTCCCACTCCAACTCACCCCTTCCACCTCACCAATCCATGCCAAAACCCTAAGTGTTGCGGCTCCCTTCCTTGAGATCTGCAATTTGCTTGGGTTTTGACACATGGCAGTGATCCAAGAGGGGTCACTTTGCCTCTCAAGGTATAAATAGAACCCCTCCCTCACTCATTTCTTCACCATCTCTTGAGCTATTGTTATGCTACTGGATTTTCGGCCCATCTCTCTCTCTCTCTTGTCCATCTTGCATCCACTCCACTTTGCTCTTGAGAGTGTTGGAGCAACTTGTTGCTGCAAGACTCTCATTTTGATTAATACAAAGGCTTTGGAGGATATTGAAGCAACTAAGATTAGTCTTGTTACTTCCATGCACATGAGGTGATGTTGTATCTTATGCATTTTGTGTAGTATTGAGTAGATTTNCAAAGCCAACCCCCAATATAGTATGGCTAGTTTAGTTGTGTGCTTTTGATTTGCTTATGCTCATATTTTAAAATCATCTAGAAGTAGATCTCACATAACTAGATCTTAGCTTAAGCCCATGGAGGCATAAATTTACTTTCATGATTTAAGTCTTTCAAGTTTCATTTCCTAGCACTTCTCTTAATGCAATACATATATGGTTAAATGATGATGGTTTAAAGCAATCTTTTTGATTTGCAATCTATTAAAGCATCTACTTCCATTTAAGTTTGCATGCACACATGGGTATGTGAATGGTGTAGAAACAACATTTCATTTCAGCATGTCTTTTTTCAAGTTTCTTATGTGTTTTTCAATGCTATAATCTCATAATCCGAGTAACTTATCTTGCTGGATAAAGTTTCGGTTTTGGCAATATTTCACTATTTTTGAGCAACTTAAAGTAACCTAAACACACTTAAACACCTAAAAATACTTAGTCCATAGGCATAATAACATACTAGATTTAATAGGACACCTTAATTCACCATCTTCGCCATTTAAAACGGGGTTTGAGGAAGGCAAGGGAAGGTGCTAGGCCGGGGACGGTCTCACGGCGCGCGGCATCCTTTTTGGGAGTACTCGGATCTTAGGGTTGACCTGTGAAGCTAGGGTAGGCCTCGTTGCCTCACTTCTTGAGCATCCAACAACCACTTTGTAATTAGGGGAGGAGAATTTTGGGTTGACACTTAGCTAGGAGTAACTCAAAATTTAATAATCTTTAAGAAACTCTTTAATCCACTAAGCATTTGGGCATCATCTTCATTGGTACATCTTATGGTTGTCATCTAAGTTATACTTGCAAGCACTCTTTACTTTTAATTTTACATGGAAGTCTGTTTCTTTTAGCTTTGTGGATTAATCACCAAAGTTGTCATTTCATGTGTTTTGGAGCACTTGTCTTTTTTAAAGTATATCTCATTTGATTAATGTTCTTTATGGTGTGATCCCTCAAGAGGTTGCGCATCCCCTTTGGAGGCACTATCTTGTTGGGGTCTTGAGTTTTGTGGTTGCCATTGATAAGTAGTTCAATAGAGTAAATGCAATTGGGGTGTAATGTCCCTCACCTCTTAGAGAGGTGATGAGGAGACTCAGTGGCCTGGGCACCCCCACTAGGTCATAGTCTCACACTGAAGGGGGGAAAGTCAAAGAAGTTAAAAGTTATATTTTTAAGTTGACTTAAGAAAGGAAAAGGATAAAGGAGTAA